>JAQFXM010001768.1:0-29284 GCA_034693345.1 Entomobrya multifasciata | reverse complement strand
AATCTATATCCATTGTACCTGTCCGCTACATCCACCCACACCATTTGATATATTTATGTATTTTAATGATGGCTACTCACCATATTAACGCGATTTGATTACTATTATATAACGCTACTGTAAAAAAATAAAATCTAGAATGCTGATTGAAGCGTCCTTAGTCCTGATTCTCTGAGAATTTGAGAGTTACCTTTAATGCATAAAAAATATAACGATTGACTGACACGTTAACCCGAACTACTCCATGATAATGCAGTGATGATGATGTTTGTTTGACATATTTGTATCCACTATCATACTACATATATTGCTCTACATTTTATTGATACCTTCTCCTCTTCTCTATTCTCGTCCAACGCTTCTTAATTAGCGTTTTTATGATAGCATCTCTCACTGTGAGAGCTTCTTTCAAACCAAGCCATTAGCGATTTATTAACGTACCCTTTTTAATCACGAAGATCACGGTACTCTGATATAATACGTATGTTATAGTTATTTATGCGATTTTTTCTTTGAAATAGGATATGCCTAAGAATAATATGCAATTTATTAATGAAGTCAAGCAGGGTAACCATCAATACTATTGCGAATCTATTAGAAAGGAATATCGAATGAAAGGTCTGTAAAGCTCAGTTCATTACTAACGATCATCAATAGCGGTTGTTTGAAAGTACGTGTCTGGATGTGTCGTAAATATTTTGTATATTTTCCAAAGGAAAGGCTCATTATTATAATTTCATCAAAAAATATATATTGGATAAATAGTGAACGATAGTTTTTTGAGGGTGCTCGTGTGTCCAGTTGCTCAGTCAAGCCGTTAAGGCTGACTGTGGTGAAATTAGGATTTATGTCTAACGTGAAAAAATTATTGCTCTTCGGAGTTACAAGGAATAAATATATCAAAATATAGCCTAAAATATTAATCAAGTAGTATTTTTATAAACGATGGGAGTAGTGCGTGCGGTTTTAGTTTTAGCAGTAACAGTTATACTGTGCCAAAAAGCTAGAGCGTACGGATTACCCGGATATTATCATCATCACGACCATCATATTCACCAGCATAACCACCATTTTCATCATGCAGCACCTGCGCCAGGATGGGGTTGGAATAATGGATGGAATGGTGGTGGGGGTGGTGGAGGCGGTAATGGTTGGGGTCAGGGATATTCATATGAGGCACCAAAGGAAAAACTAAAGTATCCTTTCGAACAAGAAAGGGAAAAGAAGAAAGAAAGAGAGCGAGTTGTGGATAAACGTAAGTAAAATTTATATGTACTTGAATTTGTGCTTATACTCTTGATGGCCTTGAAAGTTGCATAAGAGGAAATGTTAGGTTAAATTTGTCTAAAGGTCACCAATAAGGGGTAATTTGTAGTTGCGTAACATGCACAACTATCCCGTGTCAAACAACATGAAACTGTATAAATTTCACAATTTCATTATTTCAATTGTTGAACTGGCATTGTCTTAAAGTTAAGTATATAGCTTAGGTCATTTCCGATTCACATGCCCTTATATCACGCACTGCATTTTATGCATCAAAAATATAATATAAACCAAGTTAACTAAACTAATTTGTCCTTTATGCATAACCATAAATTTGTGCAAGTATGTAATCTAATATGTCAGGAATTTTGAAAGGACACGGATAATATTGATATCGTGTCTCAAAGTAAAAATAACCAAATATAATTTAAAAGATTTAGATTTTTTAAGGACTAATATGTACATGTACATTAGTACATTTTGTACAGCATTAGCATCAACATCGTAACAGCATACAGTTGTAAAATAAGAAATATGATTACTTGAAAATTTGTACTAGAAATGTCAATCATAATATTTTTCATCTACCTACGTATTTTTTCTGTGATTATCATTCAAAAGCTCAAGTGAATTTTGATCAAACAAGTCTCAGCTTTTGACAATTCTTTTTTGCACCATTTTTTAGAGTTGTGTTAGCATGTAATTATTTTACTTTCTAAAAAATGCCGATAAATTTTTATGATCACAGGTAGTAAAATTACAAGAATGAAACACACTTATAAAACTTTTATGATTAAAAGTACTTCAAATGAAACAAAATTGCTTTGTACAAACAAATTCACACAGACATTCACTTTAATCCCAGCGGCAGGACAATCACAACTTACATTCACATTAGACAGGCATCAGCTATTCAGTTGTTTATTAAAGTTAGGTATACAAATTCCATAGCATAGTAAGCCAAACAACAATTAAACAATCTATGTGTTTATGTTGTATAATATTATCTACAATCTATATTTCATCAGTCAATTTGTATCAATTCTTAAGCAGTACTGACGATGAGAGCATTATGCTTACTTTAGTTCATAATGTAATGCGTATAGGTAGACATTTATGTCACTAATTGGCAGATATTTCAATTTTTTATCAAAAATCGCAGTAATAAGTAGTTATGTCCATGCCTTTCTAAAGTCATCACTTTCTAATTATTAAGTCACAAGTAAACAATTAAAGTACTAGACCCGATTTCAATGGGTTTTTTATTAACGGTGTTCTAATTAAAATCGTCCAAGTGAGAATTATTCTAAATATAAAAGTTCTAAAACAGTTATTCTAAAGCAATAAGTAAAAAAGTCTAAACGAGAAATGTTCTAAAAGATAAATTCATTGAAAAATACATCAAATACTCTAAAAATAAAAATGTTCTAATTTTTCACAAAGTCGAGTTCAAAATGTAAATCGAGTTCAAAATATGTTATTATTATGATTACATTAAAATTGATGAGCTGATAATTTATGACTTGTTGAAAGTTGGAAATTTGTAAAACAAAAAGTATTAAACTTAACCAAACCTAGCCACCTTTCTGTCCGTGACACAAACCATATCTGCATTTAGAGTAATTTACTATTTTAGCATTTTTTTTTGGAATATTTCTCGTTTAGACTATTTCACTCATTTTTAGAATAACTTTTCTAAAAGAATAATACGATTTTAGAACATTTCAATTAGAATAATTTTCGTTAGAATTGTTCAACTTAGAATCCCTGGTGCTGTGACAACAAATAAAGGATTATTTTTTTATTTTTTTTATATATCGATCCACTTTATTCAAGTATTTTGCAACTATAGTCATTAATACAAACACTGATATCTTACAAGTACGCTTTTTTAAATCAGTGACCTCACCAACATAATTTAGCAATAATTTCTTATAATTTTAAACAAATTTTGTCAATTTCACATTTAATCATTTTCAAATATTTTATTTTAAAAAGTCTTAATTAACCAATCTTTTACCTTCTTCTTAAAAAATAATGACAGATTTGACCGAGTTGATTTTAATTTTCAATAAAATTTGTTCGATTTTCAGAGGAAGAGCGTAAAAAAGAACGGGAAGAGGAAACCCGTTACGAAGAAAGGGAAAAAGTACGAGAAGTGGTTCGAGAACGAGAAAAAGAGCGAGATCAAGATGAACAACGTGAGGTAGTACGAGAGGAAGAACGCGTAATAGAGCGAGATCGTGACGAGCAAGACGAACAAGAGCGTCGCCGAGAGCAAGAGATTGAACAGCGTGAGCGAGAAAACGAGGAACGGGAACGTGAGAACGAACAAAGACGAATGGAAGATGAAGAGAAAAGAATGCAAGTTGAAGAACTGCAGAAACAATTGGAAGAAAAGGAAAAGGATTTTGAACGAAGGGAGGAGCGAATTAGACGAGAATTGGAGGAACTTCAGAGAAGAAAGGAAGAAGAGGAAGTGAGAAGACAAGAGTTTATTGATGCGTTGGTCCAACAATACAAGAATAGGACGGTGGAGGAGCTTAATCGTTTTAGTCAGAGTGAGTCATTCATGTGTCATAGAATTATCATTAAATGTGTAGCCGAAAGTGAAAAGGGGCCATTTGGTGAAATTTGTCCGTTATTATATTTTCCCCCGAAATATTCAATTTTTTTAAACTGGAGAAAAATTTTAAAGGGAAAAATTTATTAACGGACAAGTTCAACCAAATGGTCCCTTTTCACTTTGCGTTACACAAATTATTATATTAAGTATAAAACGTAATTAAACTAACTTGTTATTTTTGTGGAGGTGTAGCTCTGATGGAGAATCAAAAGAAGGAAGATGAACTGCGAAAGAAAAGCTTACCTGAACTTGAAGAAGAGAAACGTTACAGAATTACAGAAGAAAGGGAAGAAATTATACAGAGAGGGGACGGTCCTGCCATTGTAATGCGAACGAGAAACAGTACGATAACAAGTGGAGAAGGCGAAGGTAAAAAATACAAATTTTTAAAAATAAATTATTAATTTTTTTTATTCATATGTGTAGATGTAAGTGAAAAGGGACGAGTTGGTGAAAATTTTGTCTGTCAGTAGTTTTTTCTTCAAAGTTTCAAAAAATTGGGGTTAATTTTTGAAAAATGCATTGAAAATTTCGAAAAAAATATTAACGGACAATTTGCACCAAATGCTTTCTTTTCCCTTCCACCTACAAATATGTGTAGCCGAAAGTGAAAAGGGACCATTTGGTGAAATTTGTCCGTTATTATATTTTCCCCCAAATATTTCAATTTTTTATTTTTTTCTGAACTGGAGAAAATTTTTAAATGGAAAAAATTATTAACGGACAAGTTTTACCAAATGGTCCCTTTTCATTTTCCGTTACACATATATTGTATTCAATTGAGAAATAAATTGGTTTATTTTGTTTGATATTTTTTTTAAATAGCGGGAATATCAGGAGGCCGACGTGTAGTGCAATTCGAAAGCAGAACGGTTTCCGGTGGCAGCAGTGGTGGGAGCAGTAGTAGCAGTAGTAGTAGCAGCGGTGGTGGTGGAGGTGCAGGAGGCTTAGGTGGAGCCGGGTTGGGTGCAGGTGGAGCCGGTGGAGCGGGTGGCGCTGGAGGTGCCAGTTTTTACAGAAATTCTAGCTCATCCTCCTCCAGTCGTTCTGCTACTGGTCCAGACGGGGTAACAACTGGATCTAGAACTGCAAGTGGATCTAGATTCCAGTCCGGTGGTTCCAATATTGTCAACCGTTTCGCCAGATTTAGAGATGAAGACGACCTGATATACAGCAACAAAGTTAGTGCCAGCAGTTTAGTTCCAGTTGCGGCTAAAAATCCTACAATTAAGAATCTCTTGGGTTTAATGAACATCAAAGCGCAGACAACTACAAGAAGTGGTAATAGTGAGGCTGATGCGAGACAGTTGGCAACGTCAACATTGGATGAAATACTGGCGAAAACGGGGGCTTCTCTACTTGGTAGAAGGGCATACGCTCCGAGACCATTTCCACGTGTGAGGATGAGTACATCGTAAAAAAAATACCGCGAAGATCTAAAAACAGTTTTTTGACCTGTACACATTTATAGCTTTATTTTTACCAGCATTTATCATATATGTGTAATGGAAAGTGAAAAAGGAAGATTTGGTAGAACTTATCCGTTAATAAATTTTTCCCTTAAAATTTTTTCTCCAGTTTAAAATAAAGTAAATAAATTGAAAATTTCGGGGGAAAATATAATAACGGACAAATTTCACCAAATGTCCCTTTTCACTTTCGGCTACACATATGATGATGATGTAACATGTTGAAACCCATTTACTTTGCTTATGATTTTTTTTACACGAATTACCCTCCTCCCTTCTGAAAAAAATAAAAATCCGCTGATTTTACCTTATTGAAAAGTATTATTAGATATATAGTATACGTATACATATAGATGTATAATATTACAATTAAAAATACCTCTTAATATTTAGAAATATGTGACTGTAAAATTGTTGAATGTATATAAACTGTGTATGTATAAGCTTTTGCAGGATGATATGATATGATATGATGATATAGCCTGGCTGAATAAGAGAGGAGATGAACGTAAAATAATATAAAATTTGATAGACTCTAGCAATAATTTTAGCAAGATTTACATCACCTCCATATATCAATACTAATGATGACAACGCAAGTTGCCAGTATTTTGAAGCAAGAAAATATTAAAATAAAATTTACGCATTTTGTTATCAACATAAACTCATTTTAGTGTAAAGAAAAACGTCTTATTTCATATATCATACAATTCCAAAGATGCAATCTTCCTCGATTTTAGACTTTTTCTTTCATTAAAACAACAATCTATAATTTATGTCTATGACATATTGGCTTAAGATGTTCTTTTCGAAATTTAAACCAAGCACTTTGACCTAGAATAATGAAACTTGGCATACAGGTACCTATAATCAAGGGCTACATGTACAGTGAAAATTGACCAAATCTGTCAACCGGTATCACAGGCGCAGGGTTTGGCAATGGCCGGCTCTCGGTAAATCGATGGTCGGTACAGGGCTGGACACTTTGCGACCATAAACCAACCCGACCATCTGAACGACCCAGACAATTGGAACCACCCAGACCACCTGAAAAATCTAGACCACCCAGACCACCTGAATCACCCAGTATCATAGGAAGTATACTCATGACGGGATGAATTGAGGGGGAGGGGGTGGGGATGGAGTTTGGAGAGGTGAAGAATGAGGAGCAAGCATGCGAGTCTGTGGATAATAGCTTGGCTGAGTGAAATAAATAAATATTTTTTTTGGGGTAATTTGGGAATTTAGGGTGAATAATTAGTTAATTAAGAGGATAAATTGTGAAAAGGGGGAATTTTAAAAAAAAACTTGGAAAGGTCCACTTGCGTTAAGGGCCATTGCCTGAGCAAGTGGGTACTTGGAAATGACAAGTTTTAGTTACAGAACTCTGGATTCTAAAATTGAACAGGAAAATGGGATTGCTATATATCAAAATATTCACCACTTCCATGTATAGTAAACATGTTGTAACCTTAACGGAATTCCTGTATTGCTCTGAGTACGGGCCTATCGAAGATTGATTTCATCATTTTGTGGTGGGGTAACATATATTTTGCAGAGGTCTTACTCAGAAGTCTTGCAGAGTTTGATTAAGGGTACAACACCAATTGTAGAGGGGGAAAGGGGGATTATTTTGGTATAGGACACCAGCCGTAATGTAGTCACATTTACGTACCAATGTCCCAGAAATAAAAAATGAGATGATTTTTCGGTGCATAAATCAATGTTTTTTATTAGATTTTGAATCTGGCACTGACAATATGACTAGATTTATGCATGTAGCAAAGAACAAGTGTTTAGTAAGAGAATGATACCTTGTTTATAGTTTTTTGTCACTGCATTCGAAAGTTACGAATTTTCAAAATACATGAGCATGGAATTTTGACTTTTTGGCAGGTCAAACTTTGGCACCCCATAACTTTGGTTAGGGTGGTCCATTTGAGCTGAAACCTTCACAGGAGTAATTCCCATGATTAGCTTAACAAAACTGGGGAATAAAAGATTTTTTTAAAATTTAGCCCAAAAAAGGCCCTTAACGCAAGTGGTCCTTTGACATTATTATATGAAAAGCTTAATTATTTGTCTGGCTGTGCATTCATTTTTTCGCTACGATGCCACGACCAATGTCTCGTTATTGCCATGAATCTAGAAGTAGATTCTTTTGCTGTCAAAATCCTTACAGATAATGTATGTTTTAATTTTATGACTATGTTATTTTTGTGCTAAAATTACTTTAAATTTTGTTTTTAAGCTTTTTATTGTACACCAGAATACAGACTTACATCATAATGCTTTTTGTTTGACTTATTCAAGTATATACGATTATGTAATGTTAAAACTAAATAATAACTAATTTTTTATTTAGGAGTGTTAAGACATATTTTACTTATCTCAGACTCGCGTCTTTATCCATATACGTAAGTTTTCTTGTGTAATATTTATGTAATAGTTTGTATGTATATTATGCTAATTATGACAAATATGTAATGCTCTATGGGCCAAGTGCCTGAAAATGCTTATGAGAATAAATAAATCAATCAATCAATAATCTTTGTATCAAAGTACGTTTTGAATTTCTGGAAGCGTTATCAGATATATGCTTTTCAGTTAAAAATCAAAACATAAATTATTACATAATCGACAAAAATTGTGGCATAGTATATCCTAACTCTTTTTTCACCATGCAGCTGTATCGTCTAATCTGTCATAATTGGATTACGAGGCACAATTCGTATTCATCCTGATTTATATGTACCATTTTATTATTTCTCGACTAATACATGTAATCAATTACGGTTTAACTATTCCTACAATTTTAATCAGGCATAATTTTGTCAGCAAAATAAAACGTACACCTTGAAAAACATAAATTATCAGATAATTAATCGTAATTCTGACTTGTCAACTGTCAAACAACTTATAAGGACTCATGTGGATATATTTATAAAGCTTAATTTAGATACACGTTTTACATATTTAAGCAAAATAAACGCTCGACCTTGTAGATTTGCTATGTTGGTTATCCAATGGCCAGCTTTGTTCAGTATGTACCAACACAGTAACCGTTATCACCTGCTAACATAAGGAAACTTTTTAAACATAAAAGCTTAAATGCACGTATATTATTATGACAATTTTCCCTGTATAATTTCCTTGTATGTATATAAACCATCACAGTTTTACTAATTTAACCAGTCATCATTTTAATAACATTCAGAGTCAATTAAATTTTATTTGTTGTGAATTATTTCATAGAGAACAGAATCATGCGGCTGTTGGTTCTAGTAGCTATTCTAGCAACCTTTGCTAGAACTACAACATCACAAACTTGTACTCCCACTCAGGTACGGTTATTATTATTTTTAACATTAAATTTCAAGCTTCTGTTTTAAAAACCTTGATTTTTTAGTTCGAATGCGCCAACGGAAGATGTATTCCAGCTCCGTACGTTTGCGACGGAGACAATGACTGCGGCGATGGAAGCGATGAGCCTCCAGTAATTAACCCAGATCTATGTCCTGCTTGCAGACCTAGTGAATTTAAATGCAACAACGGGATATGCATTCCATCGAGCTATACTTGTGATGAATTCGACGACTGTGGCGATGGAAGTGACGAGAGGGATGAGTCAGGGAATTGTCCAGCATGTCGTGAGGAAGATCAGTTTACATGCACTGCAGGAAACTGTATTCCTAAGACATGGGTTTGTGATGGAGATAACGACTGTGGTGACAGAAGTGATGAGCCAGAAGATCCTGATCAGTGTCCAGCTTGTAATGATCAAGAGTTTAGATGTGGTAATGGTAGGTGCATTGCTAGAGACAGGGTTTGCGATGGGTATAACGACTGTGGGGACAGAACTGATGAGCCGACAGATCCGGAAGAATGTCCTGCTTGTCAAGCAAACGAGTTTAGATGTCAAAATGGTAGATGTTTACCAGATACACAAGTTTGTGACGGTAAGAAAATGTTCACGAAATCACTAATATCTATTATTTGTGGAGAACATTTGATATTTAGTCATTCTGTTGTGGAAATCAGGCACAAATGACTGTAGAGACGGAAGTGATGAACGGCAAGACTGTCCACCTTGCCCCAATTATCTGGTAAGCTTTTGCAAAAAACAGCTATTTATATCGAAACTAAATTGTCTTGTCATGTTAACAGTTTGCATGTGAAATCGGTGGTTGCATACCTGAAGCGTATGTGTGTAACAGTAAGTAAATAACATTTATCTCAGTTACATAGATAAGTATTATGGTGCTGTATGTAAACTTGCATTTTAAATGAATTGAAGAGCGAAACGACTGCTATGATTGGAGTGATGAATCTGAAGAAATCTGCCCTTGTGCCTCTAACGAAAATCGATGCAATGCTCCTTCACCACCACCAGGAGAATGGGCTGCACCAGGAGAATGTATTTAAACAAATAATTCTTGCATAATATTGATGTAAGATGACAGTTTCTGTAGAATTTACCTACTTCCGAGGCTTACTTTTATAACAGGCATGCCTTCTGAATTTTGGTGTGACGAAGAAGGTATTTGGGATTGTCCTGATGGATCGGATGAATCCAATTGCAGTAAGACCAGAAACCATGTCGTAAAGAGTCATAAGAGTGTTCAAGAAATTCGTCGGGAATTTCAGAAGAAGGCTAGGAAAGCGGCCAAGAAACAGCAAAAGATGACACGAAAACCTACCAAAACCGTTAAGTTGAGTAACAACCCAAAGAACTGGCATAAGATAAGGAAAGCCAAATCTGCTGGAAAGAAGTATTAATAATCCACGTAAAAAATAAACCTAAATATGAAATGCCGGATTAAGTTTTGATAGAGCTTCATTATATTATTAATAAAATTATTCATTTTAAATTAAAACTGGTCACTCATATGAAACCCAATTTAATTTTTATCATGTATTTGACTCGTTTTATAATTCATGAAACCGTTTTCAAGTCACAATGCAGTAACGAATTCCTGGCGATATAGTTTGTATCAAAACAACTTTAAAAAACTTGTTGTGAACTAATCACATTTTCATATTACAAAAAACAATGCAGGCGAAAGTGTTCATTTCTATATATTGCTGTTTAGCAATCTATACTTCCTTTAAAACATTTATCCTAAATAGTGAAAATATTTTCTAAACATTTATCAGATGTGTTGATCACTCATACGGAAATAAAAACATAGGGAAATCAAACTACACAATTCATGAGACCATTATTATGACCGATCAAAAGGACAAATCATGTAGATACCGAAGTAATTTTATCTTATAAACGTTTAATTGGTAAGTAACTGTCCTAGTAAGCCATGATTATTTTTGCACTAAAGTTGAAAATTTCCAGTCAAACAATCCCGTAATATTACGCGTAATTATTTTCGGGGAAAAAGATAGTATGTAAACATTCGTCCGCTTTTAATCATAACGTGACAATATATGTGATTATAAAATACTTACGGTGATTTTTTCAAGAGAAGAAAGGTTATCACTAAAAATTGTGGCAAAGTATATGCTAACTCTTTTTTTCAGAATACAGCTGTATCGTCTAATCTGTCATAATTGGATTATTAGGCTTGATTCGTATTCATACTGAATTCTATACACTATCCGTAATTTCTCAACTTACACGTGCATTCAATTACGTTTAAAATAATTCCTTGAAGCCTTATCAGATACTAACTTGCCAGCAAAATAAAAACCGAACCTTGACAATCAGTGATTAAATAAATTATCATATAATTGATCAAAACTCAGACTTGTCATCTGCCAAACAACTTGTGTATAAGGACTCATCGGGATGCATAAAGTCTAATTTAGATACACGATTTCCGTATTTAAACACTGTAAACGCTCGACATTTTAAATTTGCCATGTAGTTAATCCAATGTCCAGCTTAATTCAGTATAAACCAACATAGTAACAGTTATCATCTGCTGGATATCAGAAGACTTTTCAAACTAAAAGCTTTCATACATGTATCAATGTGCCATGTACAATTTACTTGTATATAAACCCTAACAGTTTCATAAATATTATCAGTTACCCTTTAAGTACCATTCCGAGTCAATTAAATTTTATTTCTGGTGAAATTTCGTACAGAGAGCAGAATAATGAAATTGTTGGTTTTAGTAGCTATTCTAGCAACTTTTTCTAGTAAAGCCACATCACAAAACTGTAGTCCCACTCAGGTACCGCTACATATTTAACAAGTGTAGTAAATCTCCAACTTTAATTTTAAATCTTGAATTTTAGTTTGAATGCGCCAACGGAAAATGCATTCCAGCTGCCTACGTTTGTGACGGAGACAATGACTGCGGAGATGGTAGCGATGAGCCTCCAGCTGTAAACCCAGAACAATGTCCTGCTTGTGACCCTGACGAATTTAGATGCACCAACGGAACATGCATACCGCAAAGCTGGACTTGTGATAATTACGACGACTGCGGGGATGGAAGTGACGAGAGGGATGATTCTGGAAATTGTCCAGCATGTCGTGAAGAAGATCAATTTAGATGCGCTGCTGAAAACTGTATTCCTAGGGAATGGGCTTGTGATGGAATGAACGACTGTGGGGACGGTAGTGATGAGCCAGAAGATCCTGATCAGTGTCCAGCTTGTACTGATCAAGAGTTTAGGTGCCAAAACGGTAGATGTTTACCCAAAAGCTACGTTTGTGACGGTACGCAAATGTTAACCAAAGCCCCAATATTTTTTAACACTAGCAAAGCCAGCCAACACGCTTTAGATTCGCGTTAGTGTACGTAGTACACTATAAACTCATAGTAGATATGGTAATGATCATTAGAATCAAATCTGTTCAACAGAAAAGAGCTTGCGTCTTGAGAAACGATCGAGAGAAGATCAATGTATGCATGTATTCGGAAGAATCATAATAATATTTCATAAAAATATACAGGGAGATAGCAAAAGTGTGTTTGGATAATGTAAACACAACCAAGCAACCAATTAATAAGTCAGTCAGCAAGGAGTTTTGTTACTATTAAAGATGTGATATTCAATCTTGTTTTAAATCAGGTGAAAATGATTGTACAGACGGAAGTGATGAGCGTCAAGACTGTCCACCTTGCCCTAGTTATCTGGTAAAATTAAAGCTTTTGTTAAAGCCTATGCCCTTTACATAGAAAATGATTGAACTTTTTTGTCATATGTACAGTTTCAATGCGAAAACGGTGGTTGTATACCTAAAGTATATGTGTGTAACAGTAAGTACAACATATCTCCATTACATTGATAATCGTGTAGTACTGTTGCATGTAACAGACTTTTTAAATGACTTTAAGAGCAAAACGACTGCTTTGACTGGAGTGATGAATCTGAAGAGAGCTGCCCATGTGATTCTAATGAAAATCGATGCAATGCTATTCCACCACCAGAAGGAGAATGGGCTTTGCCAGGAGAATGTAGAATTATCAATATTTATTGCATTGTAGTAATGGAGGATTTTATTTTTGATTTAAGTTAACAACGTGCCTTAATTGTTATAATGATAGGTATGCCTTCTGAATTTTGGTGCGATGAAGATGGTATCTGGGACTGTGTTGATGGGTCCGATGAATCAAATTGCAGCAAATCTAGAAACCATGTTGAATTGAGTTTTAAAAATGTTCGCGAAGTTCGTCGGGAATTCCAGCAGAAGGTTCTAAAAGGGACCAAAAAGCAGAAAAGGATGGCACGAAAACCAAACAAAACCGTTAAGTTGAGTAATTACCCAAAGTACTGGCATAAGCTGAGGAAAGCCAAATCAGTTAGAAAGAAAAATTAAAATTTACAAGTTCACCTTAATATGAACGCGGGATTCATTATTTTATCGAACATGATCAAAGAATCCTTTAAATTAAATTTAAATAAAACCTGGCAATTCATTTAATTCCTTGGTTATTTCTTATCATGCGTTGCGCTCGTTTTTAATTAATAAAACCACATTCAAGTCACATAGTCCTGTATCTATTTTGCTATCCTCACGTTCTTTAAAGCATCTACCTTAAATAGTGAGAATAATTTCTAAACTTTTCATCAAATATATTAATCAGTCATATGAAAAGAAAAGTATACGAAAATCATACTACACAAATCATGATACCATCAATATGACGGATAAATATGACGAACCATGGGTAACGTCAATAATTTTAGCTTTTAATTGACAATGGAGTATGTAAATCTCCCACGATAGCAATACAAATCGGTACATAAATTGTGAAAATTACATGTGACATCATTTAATGCGTGATTATCATTGGCTAATTTACACCGATATCCAACAAATCAGTAGACCATCAGGCAGTCACAATAAATAAACAACTTACTTATCTATATAGAGTGACAATCGATATAATCGTAAAATTACATTTTCATTACATCAAAAGAAAAAAATCTCCTTAATTTGTAACAGTCACTTTTCTATCTGAAGAATAATGTACTGTTACTGCCCATGGTTCGGAAAATAATGTGAAGTTGGGACAGCTAGAAAATGAGTTAGTTCGAAATGTATTTATTTTATCACAACAAAATCCCATAAATAGAACAATTCGTATTCACAATTGTTTGTAATTTAGAATATATTTATAATTAGTAAATTTTGTCTCAGTAACTACACAATATGGGAAGACTGAAAGAGCCCACAATCTTGTATTACCGAGTGGATTAAGTCCATATTCCAGATTAACTCCTCTTCTTTTATGAGATGTGAGTTTGTTCACATCTCTCTTTTCTTCTCCATGAGGTGTGCATGTGGTTGGTGCAGGATAATTTTGGGGTCAGATGATAATATGTACACGAGGGGCTACAAATTAAAATTTGTTAGACCTTAAAACATGTATCGTCTACTTTCCAGTCATTAAATTAGTAGACTTTATTTATTTTCATGGTGAATTCAAAATAATCCATAATGTTTCGACTAATACGTGTATGCAATTACGTTTTAAATTACTCCTTAAAGCCTTATCATATATAATTTTGTCAGCACAATAAAAACGAAAACATGACATTTATTGATTAAATTGTATTAAAAAGTGATTGATTAGAATTCCGACTTGTCAAACCAATTTTTAATCTATTCATGGAGTCAGCTTGATGCATCAAGCGTAATTCAGATACAAGATTTCCGTGTTTAAAAACAATAAATATTCAACCTTGTAGAGTTCCATTTTAGAATAATCAATGCCCAGCATTACTCAGTATGAAGCAACATAGTTACCGTTATCACCTGCGGATTACAAGGAAACTTATAAATATGTTAATTATAACGACAATTGGCCATAATTATATCCCTGGTATATAAAGCATCACAATTTTACGAGAATATATCAGTTACCATTTTAATGTCACTTAAATCAATTTAATTTTATTAGTTTAATTATTTCAAGTATTTTAAAGAGAACAGAATAATGAAGCTGTTGGTTCACGTAGCTATTCTAGCAACTATCGCTAGTCTGGCAATATCGCAAAACTGTACTCCCACACAGGTACCGATATTATTTATTTTAAAAATAAAATAAAACGTTGAAGCTTCTTTTTAAAAACCTTGATTTTTAGTTTGAATGTGCTAACGGAAGATGCATTCCAGCTGCCTATGTTTGTGACGGTGATAATGACTGCGGTGATGGAAGTGATGAGCTAGAAGATCCTGATCAATGTCCAGCTTGTACTGATGAGGAATTTAGATGTGATAATGGAAGATGCATTTATAGAAATTGGCTTTGCGATGGTTACAATGACTGCGGGGACAAAAGTGATGAACCTACAGATCCCGAGCAATGTCCAGCTTGTCATGCAAATGAGTTTAGATGCCAAAATGGTAGATGTATACCCGAAACCCGAGTTTGTGACCGTAAGCAAAAGTTACCCAAAACACAAAAAACAATTTTCTTCATCATGTGCCATTCAATCTTTTTTTTAAATCAGGTGAAAATAATTGTGAAGACGGAAGTGATGAACGTCAAGACTGTCCACCTTGCCCTAGTTTTCTAGTAAAATTGAAGCTTTTGTGAAAGTTTCTACCCTTTGCATAGCAATTGATTGAATTTTCTTATCATATTTACAGTTTGCATGCGAAATTGGTGGTTGCATATCTAAAGTATACCTGTGTAACAGTAAGTATAATAGATCTCCATTATATCGATAGTAGTGTACTATTGTTGTATGTAATAGCCTTTTGAAACGAATTTAAGAGCAAAACGACTGCTTCGACTGGAGTGATGAAACTGAAGAAAGCTGCCCTTGTGCTTCTAATGAAAACAGATGCAATGCGCTTCCATCACCACCAGGAGAATGGGCTGCTCCAGGAGATTGTATAACAGTTTATATTTATTTCTTGCTATATATATAGGATCGTATTTTTGATTAAAGTTTACAATGTGACTTATCTTGTCAATGACAGGTATGCCTTCTGAATTCTGGTGTGATGAAGATGGTATCTGGGATTGTCCTGATGGATCCGATGAATCAAATTGCAGTAAGGACAGAAATCATGTCGTAAAGAGTCCTAAGAAAGCTCGCGAAATTCGTCAGAAATTTCAGATGAAGGCTCTTATAGCAACCAAGAAGCAGAAAAAGATGGCACGAAAACCGAACAAAACAGTTAGGTTGAGCAATAACCCAAAACACTGGCATAAGATAAGGACAGCCAAATCTGCTGGAATGTAATACTAATAAACCATGTAACAAAGTTACCAAAATAAGTCCCAAGGACTGATATTGTTCTATATGTTTATAGTTGAAATAAAATAAAACAAATTCGGGAATGATATTTCTAGCCGTTTACTTATTATCTGTTTCACACGACCGTATGCAAACCTCAAGTCACAACAATTTTAAATAAATAATTTTACAGTAACTGTAACGTTAAATATGTAATTTTTATCTTTGCATATTAATCAAACTTTGTACCGTAATTTTTTACGAATATTAAATAGAAATAAAAAATTCGATTGGTGTCTCCTTATTATACATGCAATCAAAACTTCCTGTAAAGTGGTCCTCTTATAATTGAATTAGTTTTTTAAAACTATGTTGGAGGACATGGTTCGATTAACAAGCTATTTAAAATGTCAGCTTACATTTTAACCGTATATATGTCAGTCACTCTGACATAAAAAGGAAACTTTACAAATAATATGGTACGCCAATCTATAATATTTACAAATAAAAATCATTTTTATTTCTTTGTGAAAATATGAGTTTTTCACAAAATAAGAGATTTTTCCATCAATCATATTTTTTATAGAATAAGAAGTTCTTATGACCAAATCGATAGAAATCAATTTTCGTAGGATGTAGTCATATTTTATCAATTATTTCTTGAAGCTTGGTCATACGTACATATATTTACATACTTATCTGAAGTATAAAATGTTAACCCGTCAAAAATCAAACCGAATAATTTATCAGACCATGAATAAGACCGATTAACATGACAAATAATGCATACAAGTAAATATTCGTGCTTATCAGCATAATTCTCAGACAACTTACAAAATTGTTTGTACAAATAGTGATCGATGATAAGTTGTAAAGCAATGTCATTTAAAATTAAGTTACAATTAAGAGGTAAACATTTTAAAAATTAGCCTGCATCGTAACTGTTATCAATTGATGGACAAAACATATTGTGCCGACAGTTGACCTTGTCAAAATGCATGGCATGCATATATAAGCCCAATTTTTTTAAAATATGAATCAGGGACAATATCAGCTTCATTAAGAGCTGAAACCGATTCCTTATTTTTCCATCCAATATTTCAGTGAAAAAAATGACGAAAGTGATACTTATAGTGGCTTTTTTAGCAGCTTTTGCTAGTCTAGTAACATCACAAAACTGTATGCCAACTCAGGTAATTTAAAAGGTATTTTAAACTACTATTTTACATCGAAGATATTTTACTGAATCAGTCTTTTTTTAGTTTGAATGCGATAACGGAAGATGTATTCCACAAAGATGGACTTGTGATGGAGACGACGACTGTGGCGACGGAAGTGATGAGTCGGATGACCCGGAAAATTGTCCTGCATGTCATGACGATCAATTTCAATGCGCTGCTGGGAATTGTATTCCTATGGAACTGGCTTGTAATGGAGTGAACGACTGCAATGACAGAAGCGATGAGCCAGAAAATCCTGATTTGTGCCCGGCTTGTCAAGCCAATCAGTTCAGATGTGGAAACGGTAGATGTATACCCGGAACCCAAGTTTGTGACAGTAAGACGACCTTTGAAAAAAACAATTAATAAAATTAGGCACGCGAACATATATTGTTTCTATGGAATAATTTTGTAATTGAAATTAGGACGAAGGGACTGCGCCGATGGGAGTGATGAACGTCAAGACTGTCCACCTTGCGGTAGTGGATGGGTAAACGCTTAAAAATTAAATATTTTGGTATAGAAATTTATTGAATTTACTTGTTATTTTTACAGTTCACTTGCTACATTGGCGGTTGCATACCTGGAGCCTATGCCTGTGACGGTAAGTTTTATTTATCTCAATTAAATAGACGTTGCACTTATGTAAGTATATTTACCATTTTAAACGGACTTTAGAACAAAATGACTGCTCCGACTGGAGTGATGAGGCTGCAGAAAACTGTCCATGTGCTGCCAACGAAAATCGATGCAACGCTCTAACACCACCACCAGGAGAATGGGCGGCTCCGGGAAAATGTACATTAACTAATAATTGTTGAATAATATTTATAAATGATTTAATTTTTGGGTAACGTTTATTACGAGATTTGTTTGGTTATTGATAGGTATGCCGTCAGAATTTTGGTGTGATGAAGACGGAATATGGGATTGCCCTGATGGATTAGATGAATCAAATTGCAGTGAGGTCAGCAGCAATGTCGTTAAGAGTAATAAAAATGTAACAGAAATTCGTCTGCTGTTTCAGAAGAAGGCTCTGAAAGCGTCCAGGAAGCAACTAAAGCTTGCTCGAAAAAATAACAAAAGTGTTAATAAGTAAAGTAGTAATCCAAAAGATGCCATAAGCTGAGAAAATTCAAATCTGTTGGAAAGAAATATTAAAAGTTTATGGAAGTTAGTTGACAAAATATATCTTTAGGGTGGGTTTCATTTACCATGCGACCAAGTTTTCATAGAAATAAAGCTTTAATTAAAATCTTTGGTTCGGAAAAAAATTAAAAAATTTTATGCTCTTTGTTTGGCTATCGATATGTCTATAATTCGTAGGATCACATGTAATAAAACTGTAACCAACACTGTTCGATGATATGTAAAGTCACATCAAATTTTATTTATTCTTGTTACTAGATTAAATTGATGTCTACATGTTATAAAATCTACATTTCATTAAAAATATCACCAGTTGAATTGAAATAAATACAGAAAGCTTTATCAAACATGTATTTATTTGTAATTTAAAGTGTAAACTTTACAAATGTAAAACCATATAAACCATCGGACCATTATAATACGTCATTATGCATGTCAAACCGAGACAATAATATATGTCAGCAGTAGTTTTGACTTATCAGCATATTTTTTTCAGATCAATTACCAACCATAAAATCATTAATGCAGACAGTTTTCAGTTGTCAGTTCTAAAACAGCTTCATCAAAGTTATGCAATGTTTCAGAGATAAACCTTTCACAAATTTATACCACCTACAAACCGTTATCAGTCAATTAAAAAGGACAACATGTGTTGCATGACAAATAACCTGACTGAAAATATGGTAAAAAGTCTTAATAATATTATAATTTTAGTAGTAATACAATCACAGCTTCATTAAGAGTTTAACTCAATTACAAGAATTTTTAAGCAATTTTTAAAAGAAAAGAATATGAATCTAGTAGCCTTTTTAGCTGTTGTAGCATGTTTAGCTACAATAGCCAAATCACAAAATTGTAGTCCGCTTGAGGTAACATAAAATGTATTCTGAAACGTTTACCTTATTTGAACATGTATAACAAATTGTGTCTTTTAACAGTTTGAATGCAATAATGGAAACTGCATTCCACCTTTCTGGATTTGTGATGGAGACGATGACTGCGGGGATGGAAGTGACGAGCCTGAAGATCTAAATGATTGTCCACCATGCAAAGAAAATGAGTTTAGGTGTGAAAACGCACGCTGCGTTCCTATATCATTTGCTTGTGACGGGAATATTGACTGTGAGGACGGAAGTGATGAGCCAGAAGATCCTGACAAGTGTCCAGCTTGTAACGATCAGGAATATAGATGCCGCAATGGGAATTGCGTTGCCAAAATATATGTTTGTAATGGAATAAATGACTGTAGAGACAATAGTGATGAACCAGAAAATCCTGATGACTGTCCGGCTTGTCAAGAAAATGAATTTAGGTGTGAAAATGGTCATTGTCTGCCTGATAGCCAAGTTTGTGACGGTAAAATAACATGAAATTAAATTTTAAAGTAAAGTATGTATAAATTTTAATAAGCTTTTAATATTAGGAACAAACCAGTGTAGAGATGCAAGTGATGAGCGTCAGGACTGCCCACCTTGCCCCAGCGAACAGGTAAAATAAAGTATTTTGTATTTATTATATTTTTCGAGTTAAAATATTTTAATTTGTGTTTTTATAGTTTACATGCAAAATTGGTGGCTGCATACCTAAATCTTATGTGTGCGACAGTAAGAACCACATATTTTTCTACATCTTAATCAGAATTTTTTTCACTTTAATTTTTATTGTGAATACATTTTAGAGTATAATGACTGTTATGATTGGAGTGATGAAACTGAAGAGAGCTGTCCGTGTTCTTCTACTGAAACACGGTGTAATGAGGTTCCTGCACCACCAGGAGAATGGCAACAACCTGGGCAATGTAAATTATATATTTATATATTATTATTAGGAGTTTATGGATTTGCTATAAACTTGTATTGATATTTTGAATAAAAAGGCATACCATCTGAGTTTTGGTGTGACGAAGATGGAATCTGGGATTGTCCTGATGGAGTAGATGAATTAAATTGTGATAAAGTCAGATACCTTGAAGTGAAGAAGGCTGGAAATTCGCGACGGGTTCGTCATGATTTTCGGAAGAAACAGTAACGATATGTCCCAAATTCCAATTGAATATTTATTGAGCTAAGTAATTACAGACAAATTAGCATGTTTACAGGTTAACCGATTATGAAAGCCGAAAAAATACAAATGAGTTTTCTCCATTAACTTTATTCAGCGTTACAAGAACTTAAGAAAAATCATGTTTTATTTATAATAAATAATTTAATATTTGGGTATTTATTATATATTTTTATAATTTCATCCTTGCTTGTATTAGCATGTCTTCAACATGCATCTGGTTTTTAGTGTTACAGTTAATATTTGACACATAGTTATCAGCAGAGGTCAATGTTTACAGAAAGTTTAAATTAAAATTAATAGAAATACTCATTAAATAAATAGAATCACTTGATACGCTGTTCTTTGTAGTTGTTCATTTTAAAGCATTTTGTTTTCATCTGCATAGTCGATTTCCATAGAGCAAGAACATTTGTTATTTAAATGTGCATTAAAGTAACAAATATTTTGGCTCTAAGAAAATCGACTAAATTCAAAGCCAATATGAGTTGTGTACAAATTAAGTTCATACTGGCTTTGAAGTGAGGCTAACTAACTTGTATTGAAATCAGTATCTCCACACGAGTAACGATTTTTTCCATTACGTTTCATTGCGAGCTTTTACGATTACATTAGGTAACATTAAACAAATTCTTATCTTTATTAAGCTGGTGTTCATAATTTTAATTAACATTGAAAACCATTGAATTTTTTTAGTCTGGTCCATGGCACACAAAAGTGATCAATAACTGATAATATTATAAAGGTAAAATGGAAGCATTCAGATAAGCATTGCTGTTTTTTAGATAAACTTTATTTAAACGCATTTGTGACAAAAAAACCACCAAAGCAACATTGATGAAGTAGATTACAGAAAAAGCACTGTGGGTTTAAAATTCGATTGATACGCAATTAAATTTACATTCGATGAAAAATTACAATATCGCAAAATTCTTTTAGAAAAAATCTAGTAATAAAATGCTGATATGGGTTGTAGTGAGTATTCTAGCTTCATTTGCTGGATTTGTGTCATCCCAAAACTGTACCTCAGCACAGGTAATAAAAACATAAGTGTTTAATAAATTAAAAAGGTTTTCTAAACCTTAAATGTATTTTTTTAGTTTGAATGTGACAACGGACGATGCATTCCAACTGCCCATGTTTGTGATGGGGACAATGACTGTAGTGATTGGAGTGATGAGCCTCCAGACATTAATCCTGAACGATGTCCTGCTTGTGACGATGGTGAATTTAGATGTGACAATGGAAAATGCATTTCGTCAAGTGGGTTGTGTAACGGTTATAACGACTGTTGGGACAATAGTGACGAGTTCACAGACCCCAACCTTTGTCCAGCGTGTAATGAAAACCAGTTTAGATGCCCAAGCGGACGTTGCATTCGAAACTTGTCCGTGTGTGATGGCTGGAATGACTGTGGGGACAACAGCGATGAACCTGAAAACCCTGAAGATTGTCCAGCATGTCCAGAAGATCGGTGGAGATGTAGCAGTGGGCGCTGTATTTTAATATACTTTGCTTGTGATGGGTATAACAACTGTGGAGACGGAAGTGATGAGCCAGAATATCCTGAAATGTGTCCTGCGTGTAATGAGGAACAATACAGGTGTGCTAATGGAAGATGCATTAGAAGAAGTAGAGCCTGTGATGGTATAAACCACTGTGAGGATGGAAGCGACGAGCCAATAGATCCTATAGATTGTCCGCCTTGTCGAGAAAATGAATTCAGGTGTCAAAGTGGTAGATGCCTACCAAATACACAAGTTTGTGACAGTACGTAAATATGTAGCTTATTTAATTTCGATGAACACCAAATTGCAAACCTATGTATAACTTTTTTAAATTAGGAACCAATAACTGTAGAGATGGAAGTGATGAACGTCAGGATTGTCCACCTTGCCCCAGTGGACAGGTAAAATATAACCCATTGACAACATAATTTTGGACGAAATGAGTTTAATTTTTATTTGGAATTGTCTTGGAATTTTTACAGTTTTCTTGCCATATTGGTGGATGCATACTTCAATATAAAGTTTGTAATAGTAAGTGCCACACAAAAATTCGCATATCTAAATAACATTTTCCAGTTTCTTGTGTAAAATGGTATTCTATCAAATTCTAGAAGAGAATGACTGTTATGACTGGAGTGATGAGTCTGAGGAAAACTGTCCTTGTGCTTCCAATCAAAACAGGTGTAATCCTCTTCCGGCACTACCAGGGGAATGGGCAGCTCCAGGAAAATGTATACTGAAATATTTTCACAAGATAATATTTATGGGGTAGTATGTATTTTTTTAGAAAGATTTATTTGGGATTGCTCTGATGGATCTGACGAACTAAATTGCAATAAGGACACAAAATTATGGTAAACGTGAGAACAAATTGGCACATAAGTCGTTAAGAATTTCAGAAGAATCCCCTAAACATTTTTTTTAAACTAAACCTCTAGAAAGATGTTTCTACGGGGTAAAATATTAATCCACTACTTACTAATAAAGAAAATTAACTGTCGTCTAAGCTTGAACTATTTATAAATATAAAAGCTTTCACATCTAGTTGCTATTCATTGGTTTCATGTGTTTTTTCTTGGTATTATGAACATGCTTTGCTATAGTATTAATAATTAACTTTATTGTCTTTCTTATACAAATAGATTTACCCCATGAACTTGTATTTAATTCGTGTTCGAATAACATATATTGCGATTATTTTGAGTAAATGCCAAAAACATGCTTCTTGTTGTAATAAAAGTTGTTCACCAACAACTACATTTGAATAGAATATTTCACTGAAATAAATGACGAACTTGTGATAACAATGCGAAAACCGATATTGCCATTGCAATAGAGTTATCACACCAGATAACACATTCATTCTCACTTTTAATTCTTGTTCACTCATAAACAAGCCATATTAAAGCCCGAATGGTGATAAGGACTGCTGTTTTTTTTCAAACTTTATAATTAAAAATGACAGTAAAACATTATCATCAAGCAACAAGTCTAGTTTTTCCAATCGTTGTCGGCAATAGACTCGTTATTGATACATGCTTAGGAACTGTGTGCTACCAAACACATGACAAATATTAAATTCGTATTGTTCGTACATGTACATTAAATTGCAGTAATACATAGCTGGTCGGACAATGCCCTAATTTTAGACGCGCTATATATTTTTACAAGTGTTAATAAACAAATTCACAAAATGAATATTTTCGTCAAAGCAGGAATGCTAGCAGCAATAACAAGTCTAGTATTATCACAAAATTGTGACCTACCTGGACAGGTAAATCTATATTTGATTTCTCCATACTTCAAAAATTTCCTCGGTTTTATTTACTTTACAGTTTGTCTGCAACAACGGAAAATGTATCCCAATCAAATGGCTTTGCGATAGAACGGACGACTGTGGAGACGGAAGTGACGAGCCTCCTCTAGTAAACCCAGAACTTTGTCCGATTTGTACTCCAAATGAATTCAAGTGTGACAATGGCATATGCATACCATCTAGATATGCATGCGATGGTTTTGCACAATGTGGTGATGGAAGTGACGAGCCCAAAAATGGAAGCTGTCCAGCGTGTCGGGAAGACGAGCAATTTAGATGTACCTCTGGGCTTTGTATTCCTTTATACAATCTTTGCAATGGAAACAATGATTGTAATGACGGTAGCGATGAACCTCCAGCAATACATGCAGAAAATTGTCCACCTTGTTCCGAAGACTGGAAAGATTTTAGATGTGACTATGGTGTGTGTATTGAATCTAGGAATGTTTGTGATGGACATGACGATTGTAGGGACGGAAGTGATGAACCAAGAAATCCGGATGATTGCCCACCTTGTGGTGAATTCGAATTTAGATGCCCTAATAGTGGTCTTTGCATACCAATTAATCATTTTTGTGATAGCGCGAATAATTGTGGAGACTGGAGTGATGAGCCGGAAGATCGTGCTGACTGTCCAGCTTGTAGAGTAGATCAGTTTAGCTGTGAAAATAATCTGTGTCTTGACAAGGCCGTAGTTTGTGATGGTAAATTTATGGAATTAAAAATCTTGTCATTTATATTCAATGTTGGATAATTTTTTTGAGAAGTCATTATTTATTTAAAATTAGGATACAATAACTGTGGAGATGGAAGTGATGAACGTCAAAACTGCCCACCATGCCCCAGTGGACAGGTAAAAATTTTAAAGTGATAAATATGAAATATTTGAAAGATTACAGATTTTAATGATAAATATTTCTATAGTTTACTTGCGAAATTGGTGGCTGTATACCTGAATCGTATGTTTGTGACGGTACGTAATTGTATATGCTAAAGAATTACAATATATGTATGGTTGCTTTTAAGGTAAACTATTGGCTGTTTCAAATTTAGGGCTTCAGGCCTGTCCAGACTGGAGTGACGAGATGAATTGTCCTTGTCCTGGTATTGAAAAGCGATGCGATACTTTACCTGCCTTACCTAGGGAATGGCCAGCTCCGGGAGAATGTAAAAAAAATATATGGTTTATGTACTTAAACTTTATGTATTGCTTTGAAGCTGTTTGTATGTATGTATTTGGCATTTTATATACTGAAAGGTATGCCTGCGGAGTTTTGGTGTGATGACGATGGTATTTGGGATTGTCCTGATGGATCTGATGAATTAAATTGCGATAAGGCTAATAAGTCAGAAATGGGAAAGGCTGAAATTGTAAGGCAAATTCGTCGGGATTTTCAGAAGAATGCTACCACGACCAGAAAGCAAATCAAAGAAGTAGAGCAAACCTAAGAAAATTGTTAAATATATTTAGTATTTAAAGTACTTACACAGTATGGAAAAGTTCAATTGATAAGAACCAAGTAACTTATATATAGTGTTTATTATTTTTCAACTGTACCAAGCGTTTATCAGTCAATAAAAGTTATAAATACATATTTATATGAGGATCTGTTGTCACTATAGCCAACGGCATACATATCACAATTGTCAATCTTTCACGTCAATCATTCTAATGTGTTGAGTTATCAGTACCTTCGTAAGTAATTTTATAATTGTGTTCCAAAAACATTTAATTGATAACTTTAAATTAAAACAGAGTATATGTATTGTGTTTTTAAACTGACAAATTTGCAGTATATTATACTACTATTCAATTCAATACAATTTCAATATAATATGATACTGGCAATAATATTGAATAAATATAAAGGTAAAACAAGCAAATTATAAATGTATGAACATTTCATAAGATATACTTAAATTCATTTTTCATTTGAAAACATGCCGTGATTAAAACAATCCTCTTAAACTTTGGACTTGAAAAAACGAATAGCTCTGAAGCAGACAACTATACAGTGTATTTATCGCACTTGAAATTCAGGAGGTGTAGCAAATGGGAATAGAATATTCATTTTGTTTTGCTCATTTGAAATTTAAACGGGATTCTGTGTACTTGCATTGTAATTACTAAACTGGTCAAAAGACTTGTAAAATGAAACTGATAATTATATTTGCTGTGTATATCACCTGTAGCAACCTAGTTGCATCACAAGAATGTCCACCAGATCGAGTAAGTATTTATACGATAATGTTTTATACAAAAAACCAAAATGTATTTGAAAATTGTGTAGAAAAAATATTTTAGATTCCATGTGGCGTCGATCGATGCATCAAACCTGAATGGATGTGTGACGGAGACAACGACTGTGGAGATTGGAGTGACGAACCACCAAATGTTAGCCCAGAGGATTGTCCACCTTGTGATGAAGATGAAGCAAGATGCATAAACGGGAAATGCCTTCCAAAGTCTTATTTTTGCGACGGTAGAGATCACTGTGGTGATAATAGTGACGAACCAGAAGATCCTAATAACTGTCCGCCATGTGAAGAAGACGAAATGCGATGTGACAATGGAGAATGCATAGAGGATTTTTTCGCATGTAATGGAAATTTAAATTGTAGAGATGGAAGTGACGAACATGAGAATCCGGAGGATTGTTGGCCTTGTAAGGAATACCAGTTTAGATGTGCTAGTGGACACTGTATTCCGAAAGAGTATTCTTGTGATGGATGGAACGATTGTGGGGATAAAAGCGACGAGCCTCAAGATCCGGACGAGTGTGCACCTTGTTTGGCGAATGAGTTTAGGTGTGAAAATGGGTTTTGTATTCAGGATACAAACATATGTGATCGTAAGTTTACACAATTTAAAAAATATCTAAATTTGAACATAATATGGACCTTAGCTTAAGTGTATTAAATTTTATTTCGAGTGCTAATTTTTTTATAGGAGTGAACGACTGCAGAGATGGAAGCGATGAGCGTCAAAATTGTCCTCCTTGTCCGTTGGGGACGGTAAGTGATTACTAAACAAAGCTGGTATATTATACTAAAAATTTAATAATAAGTACTTCTGCAGAAAATGTGCGTTTTGTCTTTTAGTTTTCCTGTGAAATTGGCGGATGCACACCTTTCTGGAATGTTTGCAACAGTAAGTTAGCAGAACACTTGGTTGTATTTTTTAAGTAGTGATGTAGTAACACGTATTGATTTCGTGTTTCATGTCTGTCTGTCTACGTTCTTACTCCGAAATCGTCTGTTACAAAAACCTAAAAATTTGGTATGCAAGTACCTTAGATACAAGTAACAAGTATTTCAGTTTTCAGCCAAAAGGGGTGCATAGTACACCAGAGTAACTGTTAATTAACTTTATGCTTGATGTATAATTTGTGGATGGGCATATCTTTTACAGATTAATTTAATAGATTTTCGCGATGCGATCAAACTTTGTCAACACACCGAAGCCTCTAACTGAATAGCTTCAGAGAAAGAGACAAATATTGATTACATTCTCGATAAATCGAGAACAAAAATAAAATTTACTTTTTAAATCATAACCAAATTACACTAAAAGCATAAAAAGTACTTAGATCGCTACTTCATATAATACTTACAATACTAAATCTTACTATGGTTATATTGTGATTTGAAAACATTGATTTATTTTTGCAAATTTCTATAATTTAGGAAGAAATGACTGTTTTGATTGGAGTGACGAGAAAGAGGGAATGTGTGCCTGTTTGCCACATGAATCAAGGTGTGATGCAGTTATTCCACCACCAGGGGTTTGGCAACCACCAGGACTATGTACTTTTTATGTTAATATATTATGAATCGAAGTTTTGGAATAAAATGAATGATTTAAATAAGTACACCTTGATATTCACTAGGTATGCCAAGTAAGTTTTGGTGTGATGAAGATGGTATCTGGGATTGTCCTGATGGCTCCGATGAGGCTAATTGTGGTAAAGGGGGCAAAGGTTTAGTGGCCAGTATTCCTGAGAGAAATACTGAAATTTTTCAAGGCAAGCCCTTCAAATCGAATAAACGGGTAAAGACAAGGAAACCGGTACGGAAACCACGCCAGCAGATCAAGAAAGAGAGCAAATTAGCAAGCAATCCCAAGCATTGGCACAAGTATAAAAAAGCTCACTGAACATAAATACGAGCAGGCTTAGGTTGATTATTTTCCTTGTGGCTGAAATTTCAAAGATACAAATCTGAAAAATTTATGCACAATACACACACAAATTAAAACAATTTTTAAATAATGAGATAAAAATTCATCCATATTAAAATAAAATAACACTTACGTAAGTAACAAGAACATTACGTTCTTGCTACGTTCTTGTTAGGTTTCCTTAATGTTCTTGAACAAGAACGTTAAGTAAATTCAGTTGAAGTTCATTCAAACGTACAGTAAATTTTAGTTGGTATTGATTATATAAAAATGTACCAAGCCCCGATCAGTCAATAAAAGTCGTAAATTTGTATATACCTACATAAGTATCTTGTGTCTTGTGGATGTTTGTTACTATAGTGAACTGCGTACATTCTCAAAAATTAAATATTGTAATCTTTCACGTCAATCATTCCAATTTATTCGTTTATCAGAACAATTGCGTTCAAAAAAGTTCAACTGATAGTGTTACACTAATTAAGTAATATGTACATGAAGTATTTAAGATGACCAAATTTCAGTAAAACTTTTTATCTCAATGCATTACAGTACAGTGATTGTATTTGATGGAATTTCTTATTTAAACGATTTTTGCATAATGATTAATTAATGCAATTTGACAACCAGTTAATTATACTGAGCAAACATTTCAAAAAATGCAGACTTAATATGATAATGTTTTATTTGCACACGTGTAATGATGTAAGCGATCCTCTTAAAGATTACCAATGGATATAAAAATGCAAAAAACTTTCCAGTAATTTACCAAGTTGTGTTAGTTTTAAACTTGAAGTTGAGATACAGGAACAAGAGGATGAATGTTTGGTTTTAGATATCTTTAAAACTTAAAATAAACTCTAAACTATACTCGTAGTAAAACCTTAACGAAAAAATTCTAAAGTCGTCAAGTTTTCTCAGAAAATGAAAGTGATAGCCGTATTGGCTACATATATCGCTTGTAGCAACCTAGTTGCATCACAAGAATGTCCACCAGATCAGGTAAAAACTATAATTTTGTAAAAAAAATCTCAAGATTTGTTGTTTTTTTTTGAAATTTGTAAAATATACTGATTTAATTTAGATTCCATGTGGCGTCGATCGATGCATTAAACCCGAATGGATGTGTGATGGCGACAACGATTGTGGAGATTGGAGTGACGAACCACCAAATGTTAGCCCAGAGGACTGTCCACCTTGTGACGAAAATGAAGCAAGATGTAAAAACGGAAAATGTCTTTTAAAGTATGTTTTCTGTAACGGTAGAGATAACTGTGGTGACAATAGTGACGAACCAGAGGATCCTGATGACTGTCCACCATGTGAT
>JAQFXM010001767.1:0-29286 GCA_034693345.1 Entomobrya multifasciata | reverse complement strand
AATATTATTCCCGATTTTTAAATTTTTATGCATTTTCGTGTGTACTGTCATTTCATACTATGTCATGCGATATATAGAACTATTCATTACTATTTGACATCTGACATGACATTAACCGACTAGTTGAGATTCCATTGGAGAAGAACGAGTAATAAAAATTATTGATAATGTATTAAAATATTTACAATTGCATTGAATGATAAACTGCATTGACAGGTTTGGATATCCAGTTTGCGGATATGTTCTTATTATAAGATAATTGTAGTGACATTAAGCAAGCATTGCAAATCGGAAGATCAAAGGGGCTCAGATTATAAACATTATAATCTTAAAAGCCAATAATTTGTGTTTTTTGATGATAATTCAAAATTTTAAACTTTTTCAAGTGACATCGTTATTTTGTTCAAAGAATTTTTTAAAAATGAATACATGATTTTAATTAAAAGTTGAAGCCAAATATCAAACGCTTGCAGTGGCCAATGATGAATTCATTGCCAGAAGGCCGTCTTGAAAATAAAAACGATGAAAGAGATGCATAAATGTATAATAATGGGTTTACAACCAATATTTCAAGTTGATAAATATTTTTGAATAGTTCAACGATTTTATGTAGTTCATGTACAGTACATACCTACATTACATACTTCGCTATCATCGCGATGGAAGTTGTCAAATTGCTGAATTAAATTCTTAGCTTAGTCATAAGAAAAACTTTGACAACACGAATTACTTCACAATTTTATCAATTTTAATCCTATTTATGAGATTGTTTTAACTATTGTTGATAATTTTCACTTGTAATACCTTATGAACGAATAATTATTGTCCACGTAGTAGCATTTTTCAATGCTTGCATTTTATAGCTATTATAAATAAGAAGTAAATTTATGAGCTCCAAGTAAACTGCAGCTCCTTTTCTATAACAATTAGTTTCAAAATTAATGCTGAGTTCTAGTAAACTGAAATTTTAAATTTATATTTACAAGTCTAGTTAAATATTCCATTTCCTGAATAATTTCTCTGATCATTAAATATCATTGTAACTGTAATACGATTGCTTTCAGTTTTTTTTCTCATGTTATTAATTCTCTTTGTTTCTCTAGACTCTACAAATTTTTTGACATTTTTTTTTTTGATTTGATGAAGTAACACTTGAACATGAAGAATTTTAAGAGAGTCTCTTTTTTATTTCATCTTCTCGACAAACATTTTTGTTTTCGAAGAAGATATAAGACGCTTTTTGCGTGTGTATATGTGAGTCTTATTACTGTGGTCCAATCTCAATCATGGTCTCTAAATATTTTTTTTGATTAATAATTTAATACAAAGGTGAAAGGTTCCTTTTTTATTACGTCATTTATTTTTTACCTTTTTATTTTAATCCCATCTACATTCCCATAAAATATTCCTTTACTCATCTTTTTTCTTCTAAATTTGTTACTTTAGATTGCCGCTTATCTACATCAAAACTCTTTTTTTTGTCTGCCTTTGTTGCAATTGCAATTTTTAGTAAGTTAATACAAGTAATTCTCGAAATTCGACTTTATCGGGAGCTCTTTTGTTAGTGTAATTTTAAGAATATAACAAATAGTTATTTTAAATATATTTATCTTCTGCTATCTACAAAAGTTTATTAAACGTGAAGCTATTTATTTATCTGCTGACTGCATATTATTTCCCCTGATTCGCTGTACATACAAGACTAGTGCTTTAAAATTCAGACTCGCCATCACTCACTCAGAAATCATTTTAAATTTACTTTCGTTCATGTCCTTCGATAATATGTGTATTTTCCATTTTTGCCTTTAGAGGAAACTGTTGCCAAAAATGTAGGAATGTGTAAACAATGTCAAGTCTATTTTATGTACATTTAACTTAAGATGTATGTACTACGAAATTATTATGTTTAAATGCAGTTTCCCTGCATTTAAAATCTCTTCTTTGCTTTAAACTGTGATAAAAATTATTGTTAATCTTTTTTTTAGAATGGTATAAAGTATTTGAAAATTTCAAAAGTATGTCACACTTAAGCATGTTTATTAATCAACCATTTTATTGTAAGAAAATTATTGCTTGTCTCTTTGCAGAAATAAAGAATTTAAGTTATGACGCACATTAGCAATAGTCTCTCTCTTCTCATTGCATTGTCAATGAGCTATTCAATCAATGCAGCATTTACAAAGGCCATAGTGCCTCTCTTTTTCTCAAGAATTAACTTCAAAACCCAGGCTTTAGAGAGTTCAGTTTAAAATAGTGAATGGAGTGCTCATAAATTACTGGTTATTGAAGACTAAACGCTTATCATTTAAAAAAATATTGTACTTATGATTGTACCACCACGCACAAAATATGTATGGGAATTATGCAATAATTTGACATTTTGTAATAATTAGTAATTATCAAAGGTTTAACTTAGCATTATATTAATTGATTCAATTGTCCAAATTTATTTTCAGGGGAAGCGAATCTAAATGAGTTTGCATAAATAATTAATGGTTATTTTGTATTTAATGAATAGTTTTTATCGTACTTTCATACGTACTGAATCTTTTAATGACAGCAAAAATAGTATGCATGGTTTTAATTTACGAACCTTATCTTTTAAATATAATAAATTTATTTATGATTATTGTGATCCAACTAAGTAAATGAGATCCATTTAAAACTTAAGATACCTCGGTATTTCTGATGAGATATTATAAACTTTTCACTGATCTGTCAGATCAGTATTATTTTAATTATTACATAAAATACACTTCAGCCTATAAAGACTTTTTACACTTGTTATTCTTTTCTCTCTGCATTCACCTAAATTTCCTACTTAAAAATCATTCACTTTAAGTATTAAGAAATTTATTATTAATAGTAAAAAGTGTGAAATAGATTGAAAAATGTTAGCCTATTTGCATTGACGATCTTAATTACAGCTTGTACCTCTCAAAAAGGCTAGCAATATTGTAGCTATAATTAAATTAGTATTTTTTTCCAAATACGTATACGTATTCTTGAGATACTCTGGAAATTAATACTTTAGTTCATCTGATATCGTTTCATACTTTGTATCAGTGTCAATTTTTCACGAACATTCTCTATTTTATATGCAGCACACTTGATTATTTTTACGGTAATATAATGAAACTGGTCTCAGAAATTCCTTCATCCGAATACCATACATATTACTCACTCGTCACTCAACGTATTCTTTCTTTCCATCTACTTTTCATTTCTAATTCGCTGGTAAAGCGTAGTACATAATATTACCTCTTTCTAGATGCGAGCAAAGATGTTATTCTCCAATGGCAAAGTGATGTTTTTTTTGACTGGGGTATAATGACACGTTTCCTCAACTTCCAGTTTACTTTCACTTTCAGGCTTTGTTGTCGAGCGCAAAAAAGCAGACTATGTACATCAAAACGGATTAACGGAGTTATACAACAAGAGCAGTTTGTGTGGGAGAAAGGATTTTGGTTTTTGGGAACAACGGCATAAAAATATTCAACAAAGCAGAAATAAAAAATTGAAAATGGCCTTGAATAGGTATCAGTCGTGAGCCCTGAGATAAACGAAGGGCATACCAAATCACTCTATTAATTTTTTTTCCCGTTTCTTTTCGGCAGCACAAATATAAGCTGTGAAAAAATACAAACCTGTGATTTTCGTTATCCTGATGGATACAAAGCAGCAAAATGTGAATCCAACCAACCAACCAACAATCAGCACTAAAACAAGGGAATATTTTTTTCAAGTAGCACTACGCAATCAAAACTACAACAACCAACAAGAATGAAATAAATGACAACGTTCGCTGGTTTTTTACCACCATAACGCAACGAGAACATAAAAGCAATAATGAAAATCAATCTATATGCTCTACTCAAAGGTTAAAAATCCATTTGAAAATGAAATCATATTTACTTTTATTATTATACTTAGTTATTATAAATTGATATATATATTTTTACTACTGTCATAAAATTACTAATTAGTTTTTTTATTATTAAATTGGTATGTATCATCATTATTGTTTATTGTTGTCCATACATATTTATGTGTGTAATATTATTACTAAAAATTACAATTATCATGTATAGGAATTTATTGATATTTCACTTATGTATCATATGGGTATATTGTTTTTCGAAATAGCACTACAGCTATTACTACTACTGCTTACTTTATACTACTACTTCTAATAATAAAACGGAATTAATTAATGTATTATGTCAATGGTGGTAATTCTACTACACTAGATGAAATCACGTTTAAAATATTTTAAACATTATAACTACTGTAATCAAAGTAATGATGTAATACCACTTAAAAATACATATTGATTTATAATATGCATAGTATTTGTAATATTAATAGTCGTGTCATCTTTTACACATAATGATCATAATAAATCTTTTCTCTACGCAACTAAATTCTATAAATTGTGATAAAAATAATGCTAGAGTCAAACAAACTAGAAATTAATAAAAACCCTTTCAAATGGGATACATATGTAAGTAGCGAAAGTGTAAGTTTTAGTTATCATCATGATGTTATAAATTTCAAAGGAATGTTCTTGCATACTTTTTGGAATTTCCAAGGAAATATTCAATTTACGTTTGAAGATGGTTTTCAGTTGACCCGGAATCAAACGGGCGAGCTGTATGCAAACAATTATTAAAGTATAATAGTTATTTTTTGGAACCTACCGACAAACATGATAAAAACAAGAAGTAACTCAAACTTTCGCTACTCAATAAATGGTAACACAATCATTGTCATTACGAATGAAGTTTTTAATCATTCTTTCCGACAAAACATTATACAAATAGCTCTGCTGCTTATGTTCTGAGAGAACAAGTGAAAACTAAGAAGGGGCAATCAAAATTAACTTCTTTTTTTAAAATTTAAACTACACAAAAATATTGTACTACAACTATAATATTACTTAAACTTAAGTGTACTTAAACATAACTATGTTATATAATTATATACGTTTGCCAAAAACACTGTTAATTTATCTGTATCTACCACAACAAGAGTACAATGTAATTACAGTATTACACAGTAAAAAGATGTTTAGAAATCCATTAAAAAGTAATTGATTACAAAGGAGAAATCAGGGATACCTACGCTACTTTTCAACGTCAACAGCAAACAACGCAACGACTACACAGATGTCGGTAAATCTGGTGAGGCGTTTAGTGTACTAGCTTTTTTATTGCCTGTGATGTTATTACATGTTTTCCCGTATATGTATCAGTGTGTTTAACAATAAACTAAACAAGAAATTCCAAGATTTTACATACATATTTTTAGGAATTGTTATGTTTTCAAATCCAATCGTATAGAGATATCAACGCGTTTGTATTAAAGGAGCTAAAATGTACCTCTGATTGTCCGGCGTAATTATTGCAAAAGTAGTGCCGGTGCTGATAATGCTACCTGGATACACTATTTCATATCGTTTCAGCAAAATTTTGTCAATAAAATTCTCCAACGTCTCATATTATTCTCATTGTGAAAAGTTCACAGTAAATCTTGTGGAGTTGTCACTGAGAATTTACTCAATGAACCAGGAAATTTCTAAAGAAACTTGTTTATAATTAACTGTGTTGTTTGTTCACGGTTTATTTAATTTTCCTATTATGTAAAATGTACACATTAAAATTTAGTACTAAGGTTTTTGGTATTCATATTATTCATTCTTTGAGAAATACACAACGGTTGCACAATAATACTGAAAAGGCATCAATAGCAGCACTGAAGCAGAAGATAGAGAGAAACGTTGTTCTTTTTGAATAGTTATGATAATAAATTTTCTTTTCAGTGACTGGCAACGTTTGACGTGACAGCAAAAAATAAGAGTTTATTTTCTTTTTGCTCCGCTGTTCTTTTGTTTTTTGCCTTTTTGCTCTTTCTCCATTATTACTTTTGAATGAATTTGAAAAGAAAGTAGTGAGAAAATGGGAGCAACAATAAGGATGATAATAGATGGATTGATCAGAATTTCATTTTATTTCACCTGGCTTGACGGGCAATCAAACAAGGAACAATAGCGATAAAGTGAAAGTGGACTGAATGTGTTGTAAGGTAAGAAGGTATTGTATATTCTTGACTTGTTTTACATGACACTTGACATTTCCCCCCATCTCCCCAATTCTTTTACAAGTGAACAAAGAACCAAACTTTCACTTTTGTTCTATCGGAAGTAAATTCTTGGCCTATTATCTTTGCACTGCCTCATCTCTGTTATTTCAAAATAAATTAATTGAATTTTGTATGTTTATTTTTTGCCCTTGTCTTTATTCAAATGCTTTAGGTCAGTATATATTTTTTTTAAAGTTCTTTGCCGTTTCATGAAAAAGATATCTGACTGAGAGTGAAAAGAGGGTACTTGTCAAAAACAAACGTATTCGACAACGGCAGCGAATAGTAATTTTGTATTATCAATTCCTTTGAAATTTCTAGGATCGTCATTAATATTTCTGATCTTATGAATAATTTTGTTCTGTATGAACTCCTCTCAATAGGAAAACTGCTTCTATAAATTTTTTATTTAAAAACTAATAATTTTTTTAAACTACAATTTCTCTGAATAAAAATTACCGTGCATAATATCAATGTTATTTTATATGCTTAGATACACGTATAATATATAAATTTTTGTACAGCCATAGTCGTCCTTGTCATGGTTTCTCTTGATGATTATTCATGTGTCAACTACAATACTTTCTACTTTAACCACTACTGCGACTACGATATAAAAACGCCACTACATATTATACTACTACTGCACACACAAAACTTTCTCGAAATCAGTGCAAATTTTTTTAATCGTGTATTTTTTTTCTTGGAAAGCACCACAATTTTTCTGTGAAATGCTTTCATTAACTTATTGCAAACTACGATCAAGAGAACTACAAAATATAGATATGCGTTTTTATGCAAATTTATTATGAATGCATTTACTATACTACTCCATCAGGATACTCGACTGAATGATTATTTTTTAGATTGAAAATCTTCATTTCAGAAAAATTCAGTTAATTATAACTCCACGTGGAACTACATGTTTCAATGAAACTATACTTGTATGTATGCCACTACAACTTCTAATTTAGCTACCTTTTTTATTACTGTGAGATTGCCTTATTGAAAAGTTTGCATTATTTCTACCGAGTGCAAAAATGCCAACTTTATGCATAAAATGCTTTCGCTCATTTTTCAAGTTCTTTCTTTATAATTGATTCCTTTAAAGACCCCTGTTTACGTTTTTGACAAAAAAATGACAGATTTATACTTAGAAATACACTAGTTAGTAAAATTTATTGTTTTTTACTCATTTGTTTTTAAACAACAAGTTTGGAATTTTACTTTTTATCCTTCATAAAATATTAGATATCAACGATATGATTTTATTTAATACGGTACTCATGACGTTTGAGTTATATGTGTTACGTATGTTTGTATGCATATTTCGTTTGTGAGAGTACAGAATAAACTGTACACAGATCAAATTTATGATCAACTTTTACTTTGTTCATTTAAAACTATTTGGTATTATAAAGAGGAAATTATTTTCTTTGGTCAAAAAGGTATATTAGTGTCTCTAGTATGATCACTATTATTTGCCATTTAGGTAATATTATTACTTTGATTCTACTAAACCTACGTTTTGATGATGACTATTTTTAATACTCAACCTTTTTTCCGAATTTATTCTTATATCTTCGTAGCACACAAATCAATAAAGCTGAAGAAAAAAAACTATTAAAAGGACGCCGCACTATACTTAATATGCTCATATGTATCACATCAACAAGCCGTTCATTATCAATCAGTCATGTCACATATATGTAAATACAAGATGTGTGATGGATGAAAACAAGTCAACTTCAAAACATTATTATTACAAGGATAAATAACGTTATTTCTATGACGGTATTGTTCAAAAACTTACCCGCATCATTATCATCAAAATGTGGTGCTACACGCTTTTGTGAATAGAGTGGGCTGTGTTGTGAATCTTTTAATGTCAACTTTTCCTTGCAAAGTTAAACTGTATCTATTCCCATTTTATATTCTCATTCCTTTTGATTCATTATCATTACCCGACCGACCCACCAAGACCGAAATAGAGAAATTATGAAGACGTCATAATGAGAATGATGCAGTATGGTAAGAGCAGAAGGGAACATAAAATTTTCTTTGAATTTAAAAAGTATTTGGATAGAAGAGAAAGTACGTAGAAATAAAACTTTTCATTGTTTTTTGCTCATATTAATAACACGACATGATAATATGGAAATATTATGGTTGATGTGTATGAATTTGCCTACACTACGAAAAAAATTATAGCTAAGAGTTTGTATACTTAGGATACTTTTTTTTACTGGATGCCTACCTACTATCGTCATAATTATTATTATAACAATAATGTACTTTTTCATAATTTCTTGATCCACAAATTATTATTACTTCACTTACCCCTTTTCTCATCCATCCTGTCTCCTTCACACGCACAGCAGGCTTTCTGGTTAACACAGTTTCAAAAATGTATATATTTTTTAAGGTTTACTCCTTTAACGCGGCAGCGGTAGCTCGAAAAAGATGTGTAGTGTGTATGTATATATTACTGTTGTAATTTTTTAACTGTATTTTACTTATAACTCTATCACTACCCACCTAACTATGTAAGTCTACACACACATCTACCATTTAAAATGGTTTATAAGAAATACTTGGAGTTATTATTTATATAGTAATGATAATACATTTCCATGCACAAAATCCACGTCATCATTACTATCTCAATATTTACCTTGCTCATAATAACTTGAGAGATATATAATGTCAATATTTACCATTAATTTCTGATAGTACCTAACTATTTCTGCAGATAATTTTATGTATTTAAATTCAATATAGTTTATCTTGATTACCTACTTGATATAATAAAATGTATTTACACAAAAAAGTATTACACGTACCGTACTTTTTATACCAATAATATTTACATACTCACGTAAATTTTCATGGTAATGAAATAAAATAGTTATTAATAATAATAGTTACAAGTAATAATAATAATGTTCACATTTCGGTACAACATTAAATTACAAATTAGTGAAGAGGAATAGTAGTAGTTGGTAGTAGAGTGGTATTCATTATAATAGTCTATCCTATTATCAAACAAAAAAACGAGATTAAATATTTGAAATATATATAATTTTTATATATATTTTAGGAACGCAACGCTTTGGTTTTCTTCTGTTTTTACTCGCCTTTTTTTCTACTAACAACCAACACAACGAACGAGAGATACGCGCTTTCACTCTCAACAATTATATACCACACATATTATATAAATTTTCAATCAAACAATTATTATTGCTACTACTTTAAAATCTACACGACTCTCATCAACTTTCACCGTAAACAACTTTCAACACTTCTATACAGTCAAGTAATTAAAAATACCATGTACATAATAATATATAATGATCATGAGGAACCGGGCATGCGTGTAATAATAATAATTACGAAAAACAACTATAATTATATAGTAGTAATAGTACAACCTAATTACCATTACATAATAATAACAATCGTTTTAAATAAACTTTCACTTGCTCACAGTTTTTATATAAAGTCAATGATGATATTTTTTTATTGTTATTATTGGTATTTAGCGATACTTATAACCTCTCATATTATAGAGTTTAAGTATAAATATAGTTTATTTATTTATGTATTATTATCATCTTGAGGTGGTGGAAATTACAAAAAAACATAGATCGAAATGTTTTTGTCAAGAAATCTGCTTAAAATTTTCTCTTTGACAATAAAACTCACTCATAGTCTCATTAAACTTATAAAAATGAATATAAATACAAGAAGACTACTAAAAAAATCTTTTCATTGTAATAATAGCATGAATTGTAGTTTTTTCAAAAACTTAATCTTACACAATTAATTATATAACAAAGTGTACATAATATATTTTCGTAAAAAAATTAAATTTTTTAATGAATACTGTTACTCTTCTTTCTCATCTTCCTTTTCTTCCTGAAACAGAGGGTTTCTTGCACATATTTTTTGATTTAGCTCAATCTTGTATGTAAATACATTCAAGAAATTAAAAAAAGGATTAGAACTTTTAAAACTAAAAATGAGTAATTATAATAATTGATAAGAAATAAAACTCAAAATCAACTTTTTGTTTTAGCTGTGTTGTTTAAAATGCGTCTTTTTCCAAACAAAGAAATAAAAAATATCTCTTGTTTCAATTTGTAACGATTTTTTTTGAAGCTACATAACACAAGTAGCTGTAGTCCTTAATAACATAACATGTAAAATATAATTACATATAATAGACAAGATAATAGGTATTTAGGTAAATTGGAGTGATAGCAGTTTCATATAATTATATTATTACGCAAGTTGCCTAAAAAACTTGGATTGATAGAGTCAATCATGATCATTTTTTATCGCTTATTAAAATTATATAATCAATCGCGTGCTTTTCTCTCTCTTGAAAATGGTGTGTGATGTTCACAAGGATACAAAGTAGGGAAGTATGTAGTGTCTCGATTTCTTAAAACGGCAAGCGGCCGGCTCAGATCAACCTGAAAAGTATACAGGTTTAGAAAATGGTGCTTTTTATTAACGAACATTTTAAAAAAACTCAATTTCCTAACAAATGCTAATTAGCAAAAAGCTACAAAGTTTGTTATTATTCAATTATGAAAGTACATTTTAAGTATGCATAGATCTAAAATGGTGTGCTGGTGCCATTTTAAAATGACAGTAAAGTAACTAAAGTAAAGCACGAGAGAGAAATACGAAAACGGGTAAAGCAAAATGTGAAAATAGTTTTTTACTCACGCATTATAGACGCCTGACCAATCGAGATTGGGGAGACTGGATACATCCACCGATGTGGGTAGTGTGTAAGCCCCAAATGCTGGACTTGCTGCTGAAAGACTGGGAATTGGATTCGAGTTTGCTGTATTCTGCCAAACAGGGATAAAAACAGGCACATTAACAATATAAGCTGTTTACACAACAACAATGAATTTTCACTAATTATAATCATCTACTAAAAACTAAAAGGTAATTATCACAATTTCTCAAGGTGATAAGTTGATTACATTTACAATATTACAATTTTCCAACATAATCGAAATAATCAAGTAATTTTGCTAATACCATAATACTAACTGATGAAAAAACTTTTGTCACGAGTCACAAATATTACAGTGGAGAAATATTTAAAACTCTCTTAGAATTTGTGGTGGTTTTTAAGGTAAATGTCATTTTTAGTGGATGGTGTCCTTTTGAATGGCCATTACAAGGTAAAATATTACCACGTTAAATACTCTCCTACCACCATTATCTTAGAACATAAACCCGTTTCTCTTTTGTTTCTCTCGCAAAGCTATATATGATAGTTCTCTGTAGAGAGTGAGCGAGAGCTGTTAGCTACTTACTACTTAAAATAATCTTTTCTACTAGTGTCTTCCGTAAGAAGTTTAAAATGAGGATTACAATATCTGCTTTCACCAAAACCACTACCGTCATCATCACCACATTACAGAATGCGCAAAACCATGGAATGAACTAAAACTCATGCAAACCATATTAGCTTACACAACAGAGAGAGAGACAGAGAAACAAAGCTTCTTTTCTAGTGATCATCATCAAAGTCATCTTGACTACAAGAAAATGATGATTAGAGTCACAGCTGGTGGAATGAGAGTTCCAAGCCTGACACCATTACAATTTATCCCTTTTATAGAAAACGTGTAGGAGGGCGGATACCACGAGACTGTTGATGATTATTATTGCTATTATGATGGCATGGTGGTCCATTTTACTGAAAACATGTTACGAACTAAAAAATCTTTTAATATTTACAATGAGGTAGTGGTGGTAGTGGCAGTATGATATAACATTCATTGCCACAGTATCACTAATAACATAATGTACAGCTTTCATTAAATAACCTGCCAGCCTGAAAAAACGGAAACTATTCTCTCTCTGATGATAACATTATGGTCGATTTGTTTCCTTGTCATTAGCGTTTTTTAAACCAAAACGCTTGATTACCTTTTCCCATTCGGTTTTGCATGGGTGGGAGTGTATAAATATGTGTGTGGTTGGTGATCTCCTATTAAATGTTTTACGAGGTATTTCACAAACCTTACCTTCCAACTATTTTTTTTTCTTGGCCACTTTGCCAAATACTTTTAGCATGTTTTCTGTCTCTTCCCATCTCTCTCTCTCGCCCCAGCGATCTAGGAAGGAGGAAACAAGACATCTTCCTTTGCCATCACCATTTTACCACTACCACCACAAAACATCACACACACAATGCTTCATAGCTACTTGCTGGTTTTGTTCTACAATTTTCTCTCGTATTTTCCACCATTTACATAATAAAACGACAATATAAAGAAAGACCAAAGAGAGAGAAAAAAACCTTACATACCCCCAGTGCAGAGAGTTGTCAACACACACCGCACCACAGCAGCCATTCCAATTCCAAGAAAATTAATTCGAATTACCTCTTCGTCTCTTATTTTCTCTTCAACTATTCGTACTACTGCTTGAGTGTATACCTACCTATCTATCATTCCCTTCCTAGTCCACTGGTGTACCACACCTATTTCTAATTCCAATTTTAATACATAATCCTATCCATCCTCTTTTGGAAACAGTCAGCCTAACTTTTCTCTTCTTTTTACAACAAAAAAAGATTTTAATTGATTTTGGTCACTCACCAGAAAAAAAAGTACGCAGAATGAACCTCACTTTCCACCATAATATACTCACAAAAAACTATTTAACACACTGTCAAATAGTTAATTAGACAAAAAAAGAGTACAAGTAGCAACAACTGATTAATTATCCTACTAATTATTTTTATGGTATTTTAGTTTTCAAAGTGTATTTTCAAGTTTGCAAGACAATTAGACAGAAAGAGAGAGAGAGAGTTTGAAAAAAAATCTTACAAGATCAAGGAAAGGGCTCGGCTAAAAAGGGCTAAACGTTATTTTTATTGTTATTTTTACTTACCAAGTTTGGCAATGGGTAAGGCGTGTACCGGTAGTTAGCGAGAGAGGGGTAGCTGAGTCCAGCACTTATAATTTTGGAGTAATTTGCAGCGGCTGCTGCAGCAGCAACTGCGGGTGTCATTGGAACTCCTCCAAGAGTAGCTACAATTAAAATACAAACAGATAGATAGATAGTTAGGATATAATAGTCAACTCACACAAAAAAACGAACCAACAATAGTCTAAATATTACACTTTTTTCTTTCTCCAGTTTTGTGAGAAAAAAGTAGAAAGCAGAGAAAAAACAAGGGTAATAAAGATAGCAATAATACTTTATGTTTTTTCGCAACATTTATGCTGCTTCGTCAGCCGTATTATTATTTTTCGTTTTCGTATAATTGCTTTTTAACAATAAAGGACTCCAACCACTGTATATTCACCGATCATGTAATCCAGAAACCGTACCTTTATTTTTACTTGGTGAAAAAATACTTTATTGGTGAAGTATGCCAAAAAGTTAATTTTCTGTAGTGTAGGTAGAGATCAGCATGCAAAAAAAATCTTAATAAAAACTGAATTTTTACTTTAAAAAACTATTTGGTGCTTAGCAAGTTGAAACGTTGGTGCTGCTGCCAACAAACTAATTTAATGATGGCCAGGGTAAAATATTTAAAGGAAAACGATTTGTTAAATAAATAATATGCAGCGATTTTTTTTAAAATTTAATGGTCGCATTTCAATAAAATGGCGTAATCGTCTAGGTATGTCAAGTCATGCCATGCCATCCTCTCTGGGAAAGTTATATTTGACGTGAAGCAATCAGAACGACAATTACTGCCATCCCCTCTCGTCTTTCACGGTTGAAGTGGAACAACTGCTTCTAGTTATTGCATCGCGAAATGAAATTTTTTACCTTAAAATTGAAGTTTTGTGTTTTTCTTTTCTTGCAATATGTTCCGCTTTCTAATGTTCATTTCTCTTTTCGAGTGACTGACATGTGACGTTGTGACATCAACGCTACTGCTTCTAGCTTCTCAGAACTTGAAGACAAGGTATGCAGGTAATAATAATATGCGAATTTTCATGAGCACGATTAAAAAAGTAGCAGACAGCATTGAATATCTCGCAGTAGGATTTACTTTGCAAGTATCAAAGCAGAGGATTAACTATGTAAAATATTATTTATTTTAAAAATATTTCATGATTTTTTCGTGAAAAACAAACTCGCTAAAATACAAATACATTTTAATACTTTTTGCCAAAAAACAGTGAAGCTCTTTAATGACATAAAAAACTGTTTGTGTAAAACCTGTCTATGTCTCACAATTTTTATTCAATTTTGTCTTTTTTTTCTCCCTGAAAGAAACTAGTTAGTAGGATGAAAACACGAAGGACAAGTGTATGTTAGTCCTGTAAAATATTATCCTGTTATTCTAATCTTGTCATTTGCATATGTTTGAGCTGGTGGTTATATGGACACAAGAGATGCAATGTTATACTATTATGTATGTATATTAATGAGATACATTAATAAAAGGATGGAATGAATGGAACAACTGACAAAAGGGAAATGACAGGAGCAGTTGCACACGCTTTTCACCTTTCAGCATCATCACGACTTTGACTCTTGCCTGATGACGATGATATGATCATGCCACTGGTAAACTTACAATAACAAGTGAACTATATAAAATGAAAGAAAATATACAGAGAGGGTGAGACGTGCGTCCGTTCAAACTGAATGAGACAAGTGTCGTGTACTTTCCGCTCACTTCATTTATTTTCAACAAACTTTTTTTTCTGTAGCAGAATAAGAGTCAAGTCAGTAGTAGCATCGCATCGTTGTCATCATCATCAGGACCATTTTTATGTATTTCTTTCTCGTTTCTTCCTTCCTTCTCTTTGGTGGTATAAAGCAAAAGTCAGTTGCAATATATCAAGTGAAGGTGGAGACAGAAATGTGAGCTTGACTACAACGACTATCAATGTAAAACGTATTGGATAACAACTTTATTATTTTTTATTATATAACAGTTAGAGGAGACGGAGATGTGCCCTAGTATCGATTTCACACTGCTTGTCAGTCGGTCTGCGTCTTTCTCTTTTCTGATTACTGGTTAATAACAAGTGACAAATACTGTCACCACGTAAGTTTTTAGTATGCTTCCGGGTTTTGAATTAAATCATGCAGAGATGCTGCAATTTCCAGAATATTCACATGTTTTTAAACGAAGAAATGTTTTAATCTGAAGATACTTTTTATATCGTATTAAGTGATCACTTTACTCGGGCTGAACTGAAGGTTTGGTAAGTAAGTATTGAGAAAAAAGTAAGTTTCGGAATTCACTTGTACACATTCTAGAGTTGCAAAAGTTCATAAAAAAGAGGTCAGTTCTCAAGTTACTCTTTGAATTTTTCTCTCTCTATTCCTCCCTGTCAAAAGTCATATAAGAAAAGGTGAACTGTCTGCCTCTGTTTATTTGTGTTTGTGCAAGTAAACTAGTTGTGCTTTATGTTCGTCTGTCATTTTATTTTTATGCTTTTGTGTGTGTAGTTAGTCACCTGCTCACACTCTCCATTCCAAATAAAGTGAAATGATGAGAGAAAAACTGGGAGGGTTATAAATAATTTAACATGACTTTGCTCCGAAAAACATGTAATATGAATGACATTGGGATAATAATAATAAACATGTGTGCATTTATAGGTACGCATTAAAGAGAAATCAAAAATCGCGAATACATGGGTATAACACCCAAACTTTCCCTATTTTGTATGCAACAAGCGCATCATTTAAATGAATAATTTTAAACAGAGAGACAGAGCACTATTTATTGGTAAAACACAATTTCATTGCAAGCAGAATCAATGTTACTTTCCCCACAAATTCCCCTGGACACTTTTTAAACATTCAAGCTAGGTATACATTATTGTTTCGCTTTTGGACAAAGAATCATTCCGCAACACTAGTACCATTTCAAAACCCGATGTAGGAAAGAGGAAATTTGTTTTTCCCTACTATCCCCTTCCATATAACTTTATTTTATTATTTATTAGTATTATTTACAACACTAACCTTGGGCTGCCAATGTGGAGGCTGCCGAAAGCGGAAGAACCATTCGTTTCGCGAGAAGATTCAAGCTGGCCACTGTTTCCTTGGGTTGAGCCTTCTTGCATTCCACCTTTTTTTATTTCCACGATGACGATATGAAAAAAAGAATAAGAAAAACACACATATTATTATTATTTTATTACAAACATATTTTTGTTTACCATGGACTTCGCGTTTTACTACTTATGTACCTAGTTAGCAACCATGTCAACCTCTGACTCAAAAAAATACATGTATCCACCACTCTTAAAAATTTCTGCATGTCGTTTTGTTCGTGTGTGTAGATATTTTTTATCCGTGTGTGTGTGTATTTTTGGAGAAGAAAGAAAACTCATTAATTTTTTCCTCTTTTTTATTCTTCTACTTCAGTAGAACGACATCAGAGCATTGACTATGCCTACTACTTCCACCCCATCACTACCACCAACTATACTAACTTATACCCACCGTCACTGCCACACCACAACAACAGCCTATTTCCTTCTTTGCGTTTTTTATATCTTTCAAATAATATATTTTTTTCATTTGTGTAAGTGTATGTGCTCTCCGTCTTATACCAAAAAGTAAGCATGGTAGTGGAAGAAGGTCCTCTCCTCCCTTCTTAGTGTCCTCGTGAGTTTTTTTTACAAGCTTACACAAAAACTTACATTCTTAGTTACTTTTTCTCGAGAGAGAGAGAGAGAAAGAGAGGAACACGAAGAAAAAAGAAGAGAGAAAAGAAGAAAAGGCTACAAACAAAAAAGTTTTCATTGACGAGAGAATTTCTGCAGTTGTCGTCTTAGCATTTTTTTCTCTTTTTTTCCTCTTAAAAACTCAGCTAATATTACTTATGGATTCTTACTATGTCGTGCTGCTTTACTAATATATAAGTATGTGCTGCTTCACTTAGCTGTTTTTTATAAGAATTTAACTGGTGACATGGGGTTATGTCTAAAAGAATTCATTTTGTCCGAAAAAAAATTGTATTTAGGACAAAGGTAGTAGTAATAATGAGCACGTCTATTCTTTGTCATTTTTTTCTTGCTAGTGGCTGTTTTTTCTTGAGAGTTAATGAAACACCTTCGCTCTTTTCTTGCTTAAATTAATGCTAAGGCTTGTTATTATTAGTATTATAACTGTGTACACAAACGATTCCATACTGATACGTGATAAAACAACGATAAAAATGAAAATGTGTTTTGAGTTGTTGTTTGGAAGAAAGGTAAAAGAAGGACGATAGAGAGAAAAAGAAAAAAAGTGTCAGAAAATAAGAAAGAGGAAAAAATTAATTTAAGAAACAAGAGAACTGTGTGTAGTCGTATATGGTTACTTGTAGGAGAGAGGCAGCATTGCATGTATTGTATGTATGTTGTTACGAAAAAAGGTTGTTGTGAAACGACAGTTACAACAAAAGTCAAAAGGTAGACGGATTATCAATTTGTGTGAGGGACAAATGGAGGAAAAGAGGGAAAACGTACGCAATGTTTTCACGGGAAAACGTTGAATGTTTTCGTTTAAAAAAATTACATACAAGTTTTCCGGTTTCGGAGTAAGAAGATTGGAAGCTTTAAAAGTAAAAAGGAAGTTGTCTTAGAGCCTGAAGTAAAAATGAACATAAAGAGATTTCTGATATTTAAATGAATATGAAAATTAGAAAAAAAGCATGCATATATAGTAGTAAATCGTACAACTCTTTCGAAGGAATGAAGATCAATTTAACTAATAAAACTGAGAGATGGCATAGGTAGAGGACTAAGTCAAAAGCCTGTTTCCTTCTAGCAAAGTATTTTATGAATTATTAAGAGTGCTTGGTTACACGACAAACAGATTATGAGTATTTTATGCTTTTATGAGGTTCCCTTTTCGTGGATGCTGCTGAACTTGTTACATAAATTGAAGGAAAGGAAGCATGAACAAGGAACTATCAAATTATTTTAACGACGCGTATAAATGAATATGGGACGTCATGAGTCATGTTTCATGTCATGCACATCCCCAACATGAGCTTGTCATGGTTTGGCACCATAATCATTGAAAAAAGTCAAATGTCGTTTCCTCATCTTTGTAAATAGCAATAAAAAATAGTAATAACAGGATACAGCGTAAATATAAAAAAAACTTCCAGGGAGTAAACAAGGTTGTTTTTTATTAGTTTTACTGATTACACACATATGCCCTGTAGTTCATAGGATTTTTTTGAGGAAACAATGTCTGTCTGCCCGTCATTCCAAGAAAATATAAACAATTTAAAGGATCAAAATTTAATATCTTTGCTGACATTCGAAACAGTGTTTAATCTATTTTCATGTAATGGCCCTTATAAGAATTCCTTTCACTACTCCTATCTATCCACTCGTGTCACTTCACTTACTCCGGTTTACCAGATTTATGCCTTTGATCAACATCGTCAGCATGAACAACAGTGATGATAATTCCATCACGGAAAAGAAAAAAGAAAGAAATCCTTTCCTCCCATTTTATTCGCCATATAAATACGACAGACCACAAAAAAGCAAATCCCCATTTACCACAAACATACATACATCCATACCTGTCAACAGCAAACATTACCATTTTTATTATTGTCATTTTCTACCTCTTTCCCTCCCTTTTTTACCTCTTTGCACACAGAAGCACGGCAAGGATCGACAAAGTGGTAAACGCTCTTTTCCCCAGTTATCTATATATCTTTCTGATTTCGACTTTCTGATTCTCTGCAATACAGGTGATTTCCTGCTTTACTTGACTTCTATGTCTTTTTTCTTCGCTTCTCTTATTCCAAGTAAGAGGAGGAGGAGGAGGAGATGGAAAAGAAGAAGGAAGGGAGAAAGGACATTATTTTCCTTTTCTCAGGTTTTCTTTCTTTGTGGGATTTTATGTATCAGATGACCCTTCTGGCCAAACCACGCACTCCTAAATGGCAAAAAATCATTCTCAAAATAAATAAAACGCAGAAAAAGTCAGATACCTATTACCTTTTACTGAAAGAAAGGCCTATCAAGAGAAAACTAATATAATATCCCTCCTATCTTATTTTTTAAATAACGCTCAAATCGTTTCTATCAACATTAAAAGTCGTCGCTAGCGAGCTAGGCTGACACACACCAAATAAAAGGGTTGGGAGAAATGAAAAAAGGGGATTTTCCCCTGGTATTTTAAAACTATACTTATGCACATCTGTAACTAAATTTTTTATATTCTTTATTTTTGTTTCCTTATTCCTTACCTTTTTTCCCTTGATTGTATGGAAATGGATTTCACATATCCTGTCGACCACGTCCTCCGACTCGAACGTCACAAATCCAAAGCCCCGGTGTCGCTTTGTCTGCTGATCCATTAGCATTACAGCTTCTTCAACCTGCACAAAAAGAACAAACCAAAAAAATGTATGATAATAATAATAACAGTAATAACAGTAATACAGTATAAATACCAAAATACCACAAGGAATGAATCACAACCAAAAAATACCCAAAGAGTCGAGGTGGTGCTGACAGCGATGCGATGGTATGTTACCAGTCGTAATAGTAATAATAATAGTAATAAATTCTTTTATTATTATTCCTAATGTACAATTCTAAATCTTTTTCAACGATTTTTATGAGAAATAACACATATATGTATTTAAATGTAGATACACTTGAATAAAGAGAAAGTAAGCTTTATTCTTAAAAAAAAAATTCCACTCTCTTCTGTGGCTACTGCGCTGCTGCCTTTTACTCTCATTCCTTATATTTCTCTTTTCTTCCATGGCAGTAGTGGCATTTTAATAGGCAAAAAACTACTTTAGTTGATCTCACTCACTCACCATCAGAGTATTCTAAGCATTCACAAAAGATATCTCCACTACCGTCATCACTAGCGACACAAAGGGAGTATTAATATTAGACAATTTTGTGTGTGGTAGAGTAAGTGAATGAAGATGGGAAAGGATAAAATACGAGAGAAAATAGTGGCTAAACAGCAGAGTACTTTTGTCATTTGAGTAAAATCTTATTTATTCATGGAAACAATTATTCTCCGAGGAACCCTTTTTAACTTTATAGTAGTGCAATTGTACAACTGTCTATCCGTCCCATTTTACTTTTTTTATTCTTCTACAAGTTGTTTTTGAAACAAGCCACACAAGAGAAAAAAAGACACATACATAAAGTTCTTTGCTCAATCATAAAGAAAGGGTTTACTGGAAATAATGCAAATTGGGATGAGCTTGTTGTACAACCACGGCATTAGAGACATGGGTAGAATATAAAACAATTTTACTTAAAGTGTTTTAAACGCGCATTTGGATAGAAACTGGGATGACATCATGTTCCACAAAAAAAACTTTCAATTCAACTTGTAGTAATACTTTTTTGTTCATCTGCCATACCACACTATTACCCTTAAATTGTTAATACTGCAAGTTAACCCAGACACAAAATAAAAAAGGCCAAGTTTAGACTTGCATCTTATTTCTTCCTGACTCTTTTGAAACAGAAAACAGAATACCCGTCTGTTTTCCAAGAAAGCTAAGTATAGAGAAAATGTGAAACCGAACACCCAGAAAAATAAAACTTTCTCTGAAGGACTGTTTCCCATGAAAGTGACAATGTCTGCATAAAAATGATTTTCTAAACTAACTTAATGAAGGCATTTGTGTAAGAAAAAGGAAAAAAAAGTCTATCGAATTTACTCATTCATAATATTCATACTAACAATTTTTTCTGCGAATATAAAATATTTTTTACTAAAAATGAAATATGGTATGTAAAATTTGTTTTTTTTTTGTACAAAATCCAGCTTGCTCCCTCAATCGTTTTCGATTTATGCCCAACGTGCTTTCTTACTCTGTTTACTTTAATTTACTCTAGTACTTTTCCATCGTTACAAAAAAAATTCAGATACTATACAGGCTTTATAGGTTCTTGTCAAGTGTAAAACTAAATAAATGTTACATATGTATATGCTTTTATAACACATTCACAACTTATGTGAAATATTCTATTGTTGTCATACTTATTTTTAGAGTTTGAGTTGTACACTGGCAAATATAATATTTGCACACACACAGGAATCTTTAACAAATACCTCGAAACACTGTACTGCAAAGAGTATAAGGGAAAGAGTGAAGAAAACATTGATTATTATTATTAGTACAAACTATACAGTTGTTGACGCCACCACAACGACTCTCTCGGGCTGTGTGGTGGTGGTACACCATCGTACCATCATTATCATCATCACATCACCACCACTGCTACTGCCACCACACAACAAACCAACTCAATATAAAATGGGTAGTTTTTGGGTTGTTCTAAGGAAGGAAAGAAGATAATGTTTGTGTGTGTGTACGAAGCGAAATAAAATGAAGGCTTACCTTGCCAAATTGGGAGAAATAGGCTTTCACCTCCTCCACCGACGTTTCCTGACTCACACCACCAACGAATACCTTTTTCGTTTTATTGGACCTTGATTAAAAGTGAAAGAACATTTATAAAAGTCATGAGTTTGCATATTACATTACGTACGACCATGTTTTTTATGCTCGATTGCTAACAGCTCTCTCTCTATCTCCTTCCCTCCTTCGCTGTCTTTTACACACATAACCTATTTAAGTCCACGCTTTTTTTTTCTCTCTCGCAGTTTATTCCAACACACATAAATACAAATAACCCAATCAAGATTTTTCTTTATTTTTCACGTGATGATTTAACCTCTATGCATTATAAGTATGCATAAAGCAATTTTAAGCATAAAATGTGTAGTCAACTTAAATAAAAGCAGATTTTTGGCAAGCGAACGTAAAAAGCAAGACAAACTTGTTTTTAGTAAAGCATTCTAGAAAAACAACATCATCTAGAAAATCTAACCCAAACCAGCACCTTCTCTTATCACGTAAAATTACATGCATGCATAAATACATATAAGCATACAAAAAAGAAGTTGTCTAGCTGTTTTTGTTCATTTTAATTTCCTACAAACTACTACTCAAATACTCAGCCACCAAACACAAGCACGTATATATTCACTCACCATAAATGTTAGTAGCATTAGACGAGAGCGAGCGTACAGACCTGAGACTAACAAGAATGCATTGAGCTTCTGTTGAGCATCAGAAAGGAGCAGCAGGAGGAGAGAAAATTCAGAGCGAAACTTCAACCAAATCACTTTCACTTGAACGAATTTTCGCTGACGAGTTGTTGACGACTTGACTGACTGACTAGTCTTGAGACTTATGCTGCATCTTGCCCTTCCTCCCTATTTATTCCTGATTCTTACTGTTTGACTTGATCCTTCTTGGTATTTCAGCTCCCAAAATGAAATCGTATAGACTTGTAGATTCTTTCTTCTTAATCTGATCATAAGCTCGTTGGGCTACATGCATAACGGTACATGGATATCAGATTTTTTAAAGTGGAAAAAAGTCGATACCATTTTTTTCAGAGAGGTGAACACTTTCATGAAAGAAAATGTACTGTATTTTATTATCTGCGAAAAATCGGATTTGATTTATGGAGGATTTTTGGAAGTTTGAATGATTGTGCATTTGTGATGGGGATGCACTGCTGGGAAAAAAGACAACTAAAAAAAGTAACGAAACTGAACATGAGCGTCAATAATGGACAATATAACGTGATCATGCAAATTTAAAATTGGTAGATCAGCATCTATACTAGCAGCAACAATGATTAAGTGCCTATTATGGCTATCAGATCAGCCAATTTATTGTCAATTCTTTTTCCTTTTATTTTGTCAACATTCGAAATTCTTGACTTTCTAGGGAAAAACCAAGAATTGTTATTGTGAGCCAAGATGATGATATTGGGAATCATTTGGGAATTCCTTTCCTGAGTAATTTTATTTTTGGATTGGCTTGTGTCGTCACTGACGATGGGACAATCAGTATAGTAAGCAATCTGTGAATATAAAATAACGACAGTTGATACTTGGAAAAGCGCATTATAAGTCAACAATCAAGCAACTCCGTAAGGCAACCCACTCAATTTTCTAGAATTCATTTAAGATGAAGATGTGGATTGAAAATTTGAAAAATAAATGAGCTGCACAATATTCAACTTTCCCTTCTCATTTCTTCACTACTTAGTTTTCATTTGGAAACTCATTCGGTTTTGCTATCTGTGCTAATTTATTTAAATATTAAATGGTAAAAAGAAAAAAGGGAAACGTGTTAAAAGTTTAAAGTTGAGAAACTCACTTTGACTAAACTAAAACACACACATTGCACAAGAAAAAGAACAGTGTTTTTTCACCTTCTCATTTTTTTACTTCATCCCTCGTGAAATGGATACTGTGCTCTTACTCCTTGTCAAACTTTTTTTCCATCTCTTTATATATATAATTTTTCACGTTGTTGAACTAAAAGTGAGGATAGCAACAGCAGCAAAAGAAGTACTGAGCTGTGAGCCTTGTTACTTGTCTTAATATTATTTTTCTATGATAAGTTGGTTAAATAAATACGTTTATATAAATACGCACTCACTAAAAGTGCTAAATAAATGGTATTTTCTTTCTTTCCTTTTCCCTAATGCACTTTCTGAAAAAACAACTTTTTTTCTAAGTGAAAGTCCTAGAAAGTCTAAAGGATAAAGAATGTAGAAAAATTTGTACTAGTGTGGTAGTGGTTATGCTGATGGTAGTGAGAAAGCAGATAACATGTGAAAAATATGAAAAGCTTTGGCTTTTCTCAGTTTCTTTTTCATCAACATCATCATCATCATCAGCAGCAGCAGCAGCAACAGAAGTAAAAGGACCATCAAGCTCATAGCATAATACACTGTGTCATATAAGTACGCGTGTGCTCATCCCATTCCACTCAACCACCAGAAGAACAAGAGGAACATGAACAAGAGAGAAGCTCATGAAAAACGAAAAAGAAAGTTAAAAACTACAAAACTTGCCCTTGTTCTACGAGTTCTTCAGTCCTACTCATGGCTCAAGAAGATAAGTTTAAAAACAAGGCAAACGTAAAAGCAGAGAATGAAAGGAGAGGAAGATGAGAAATAATAATAATATTACATTCTTCGACTTGACTCTTTTTACCTTTATCATTACCACAGCTTTTGTACTTGAATATATGTATGTATTTGTATATACATACTATACCACCACCACCAACACTTGGCTTGCTGCCTATGAAAGAAAAGTACCTTTTCATAAATAAAACACCAACCACCACTAGCACCACCGGTCCTAGTACAACCACTTGTCCTGAAATATGCATAATTCCCACTGCTCCATGTACAGTTATATCACAAGAGGATCAAATTACTTTATGTACTTTTCAGACTTTAGCCGGCATGTCCTCAATAGAATACTTATATACTTAAGCAATTAATTCTGTCTTCTTATTGACGTGATAAGAAACCCACTCCCTTTTTCTTCTCCTTGCAGAATAACAAAAATGCTACCCTACCACAAAACATAAATGTATGAATTTCATATGCAGTTATATAACTATGTTTGTAAACTGTATATCGTTGACTATATGTGCAGCAAGTTACTCTTTTTATTTGAGGCTCTTCAAAATGAATGAAATATAAAATTATATTGCATAAAAGATAAAGACTTACAGACAAATAAACGCACTTAATATACTTTTCTACTACGAAATAGCGGTAGTGGAGGAAAAAAGATGAACAAGTTGTTTGGTTTATCGTCATCATCATCATCCCACACACTGCTTATATGGCCGGTCATGCTCATGCTGCTGTTATTATTATGGAGTGAGCGAAAAGGAGTTTATGAGAAGAGTGCTGGAAAGAGAGGGAGAGAGAGAGCACTTATGTTCACTACTTCATTGCTCAACTAATGCCCTTCCACTTATTTCTCTACTACTTCTTCTACTTACTCCACCACCTCCACCACTTGTTCTTCTTACTTCTTAACAGACTCATCGTATCGTATTCGTACAATTTGGAGAAGACTATCTCTATTCTTCTTGCTGTTACTACATATGTACATATACCAGCAGCTAAGTCAAGTCCGTTCATTATCATTTATATTCCACCATATGGCTGGACCAACAAAACCAACCCGTCAAGCCAGCCAAGAAAAAAAAACACAAAAAAAGTTCCTAGAGACTAGCGACCCTAAGATACTTGGACGGATGGGGAGAAGGAGAATGCAACGCGTGTGTGGGTTGGTAAGAAAAATACCTTTTATAATAAATACTCCTACACAAATATGTGTATACCCTGATACTTCATGTAACTTACGTTACACACATTTTCTTCAAGAATTTTGTTAATTAATGTGGAAAAATGAACTCGTTGTGTTGTTGTGAAAGCCACCAAATTTACCTGAAGTATTTACGTTAAAAAGTTTTTTTGTGGTAATCGTGTATTGCAAGTTAGTACTCTACAAAAACACGCACAAAAGTTTGGCCAGTTTCACATCTTTGTGATATATTGTATATGTTTTGTTTTAAGAAATGAAAAATGCTAATCAGCAACACTATCGTCATCACGTTCAGTCTCTTCCGGCTTTGTTGACATAATGCAAAGAGTAATTATGACAATGCGTGGTGGCTGGTTTATACTTTAGTAGGCTGAGAAATGAGCACTGGAATCACAACAGTGTTGGCGTTGACGCTTTAAATTGTGATTTATGTGGATTATTCTTCATCTCAAAAATAATAAATTAGAGAAGCAATTTTTTGTGACGTTTTATGGAAATGACAGAAGTGAAATTAAGGCGAGAGAACCAAAACTTTTATGTTTATCATTTGAAGAGGCAATAATGCATAATATACAAAAAAGTAAGATGGATTACAATAATAATAACACGAGGAAAATGTTTGTAATTTATTAAAACATATTTCTATATCTACGAGTACGGATTGTAAAGCTATTTTTGTATTAACTGTGGTGATGTCTGTCGTTTTATAGAATGAACTGTTCTCTATGGATTACCAGTCAGAACATGATGATAAACACTGAAATATTACCAGCATGCAAACAAAAAATCCGAAATCACAAAGAAAAGCGATGGGAAGAAAGAAATCAGGATAGCATTAACCAAATCTCTCTTTATAAAACTTTCCTTTCTTCATAAAAATATAAAACGCATCAAACATCAGAGACAAAAACAAGAAAAGCGTAACCACACGCTAACAAGCTCGGAGTGACAAAAAGAAAAATTGTAGATAGATATTTTTTTTCTTCTTACAAACTATACCACAGAAAGCAACAATTTTAAAACTTGCCTAAATATAACAAAAATAAGCAAAAGTAAAAAGCTTTACGAAGGTTTGAATGCATACATACTTGTAATGTGAAATGAAATGTACAGAAAAATCTTTTTATTTAAAAAGTAAGGCAAAATAAAGGAAAAACGTATAAAAAATATTTCTTTTTATTGCAAACGAAGTACATACACCAGCAGAAATAGTAAATGCAAGTAAAATAAACTTAGTCACCAACAAAGTACAAGTATAGCAATCCAACAAAACGTAAACCACACACAAAAATACAACTCATATATAAGACCCCCACACCAAGACGACGAACATATTCATTGAACAAACGGGAAATGCAGTCATCCGCAAACAAATGAAGAAAAAATAATGTCTAAAAGCTTTTTCATTCTTTATGTACTACAACATCTCCTACTTCATACACATATGCAAAAAGAGAGGGAGAAAGAGAGAGAGAGTACCCATCCACCTTTTGTACGGTTTTAAAGGAGTAAAATATTTTTAAAAAATGTATATAATATGCTCAAATAATACACCAGAATATTTTATAGATATATATTTTTTCTACATTTTTCTAATGCTGATAAGAATACTGTTATGCTTGAGTGTTGGCTTACCCAGATTTTGACCTAGGTGTTGCATGCTTAGGGTCAATTCGTTTCCCATCCAGCATGTGCACAGGAACTCCCAAAACTCTGGGTACCGTTCCAGGATCATTGAATGTGATGAAACCGAACCCACGGCTCCTCTGCAAAGAAGAATACAAAAAATATTATACATACATGCATTTTATGCACATAAACTTTCACAAAGCAAAGGATATAATATGTGTGTAATATTTTTTACTGTGTACACACACATATTATGCCATATTATTACACAGTGTAAATAAAAAGTTGTAACAAAGAACCTGCTGCGGTGAAAAAACAAAAAAAAACATGAGAGGAAAAGATGGGAGCTCACAGAGAGAGAGAGAAAGAGAAATAGAAAGAAAAAAAATATATGTATTCATCTCAATGAATTTCTGGAGCGGTAACAACAACGGTAACATTCTTTCTTATTTTTTTATTCATCTGTCTTCTTCCTCTTCGTGGAGGATCAAGAAAGGTGCTCCAAGAGAAGAAAAAAAATAGCAGAAATATTCTTTTTTGTTTATACTACATCCATTTATCTAACTAGAATACACGCTGGTGATGGTGTGGCGTTGCTTGGTGGCTTTACGTGTGGTTGCTAAAACTGGTGTAGCGGTAAATCCGTCTAAATGATATGTTTTTACGGAGGTATAAATTCCCATATTTTTTCCCTGGAATTTTTTTTCGGTTCTTTGTGGCAGACAGGCATGCATGCATGCATCCATACATGCCATCTTATATGCCTGTGTCCCTGCCAAAAAAATAAGCGAGCGTGTGTGTTGTTAGTGCGTATATCCTACTATTTTACATTTACATTGTTTCCCTCTCTTAAAAACTGAAAATACGCCATATTATGATGCTACTTATGTACAATGTATTTTCTAAATATTATACTTGGAATGAAAACAAACTTGTCGTAAAATTCTTCAAAAGGTAGACAGACAGAAGGCAGGCAAATATAAAGAAAATGGAAGAATGAAGAAAAAAGAGATGTTCGCTTTCCCAGAGAGAGTGATTATTACGTGTATTTTTACAATAAAAACCAGTGAAAGCCATCACATTACTTTTTGATAGGGTTGTCCGTCTTTGCATGGTTTGTATAGGTTTTTTTTCGCTTTTCAATATGGTATCCGTAAACATGTACAGACAACTTGCATTTTTCCACAAACTTTACCATCCAAAAAATATGTATGTATTCATGTAACACGTCACACTTATGCATATGTGCATTTACTGTTGTCGGACGGAGAACAGAGGGCAATCGCCGAGGTGCAATGGTTTGGCCTGGCACTTCTGCAGTTACATTTTATATTCATAAAAAATAACCTTTTTAACATGCCAGAAGTCAGGAGAAACTGCTTTTGGAACAAAATTCAGCTTTGGTATTATTAAGCCAAGTTCAACCAAAGAAAAAAACCAATAGACCGGGAAACTTATGAAAATCCCTTTTATTCATTCTTCCAATAAATTTAACTTGAGAAGAAGAGCAGTGCAATCAATCAAAATTAACATCGTTTCCCCCTTAACTGTGACAGGTAAAAAAATTATTCAGCCAGATCATTATCATTTTATTTATATGCATCCGCCTACTTGACATGTCTAAATTATCGTTCCCACTTTTTACAAGACCATTGTTCAAAAACTTGCATCATTAGTATATTCATATTCCAAAAAGCTTTCTTTGTTTTTAAAAGATTACTATATGAACCTATATCCCATGGCAAATAAACTGGTAATCCCAACCCAATATATGTTCATACATCAAATTTGTAATATCATCTTCTCCTCCCACACACTTTATACTTCATTTCGTCAAAGTAAGTCAAATCGCCAGAGAAAAAGTTGGCAGGAATATGAAAAGTGACGTCCATTCAATCATATTAAAGGTACTAGGGACCTCTTATGTCAGTTTTTCATAATAGTTAGGATAACAGAGTGGAAACTATGCCAGATCAGACCAAAATACTTATCATGATAAAAGAGACTTATCGAGAAAATGTGCAGAAGAGAACAAAAAATGTGGAAAAATAGAGACACAACACATCAAACTGATCTCTCACTTAAGAGTAGTACGTAAAAAAACCTCTGGCCAGCAGTAATCCTAGCTTTATAGAAACTAGATAGCCCATAATATCATCATCCTTTCGTTCTCTCTGGCTGCTCATTATTATCACGATGGTGTGTTTTTTATTTGAGTAGAAGAGAAGAAGTGCGTTAGTGAAAAATACACATACATACATAAACCCTGTACAATAAAGGTATGGAATTTGTTTAGACTTAATTTTCTCAAAGGTCATGTAACTCACTGGTTGA
>JAQFXM010001766.1:0-29298 GCA_034693345.1 Entomobrya multifasciata | reverse complement strand
CTGCTCCAAATAATGAAGAAGAAGAGGACTCGTCCAAGCCATGTTCGAAAGATAATAGTACGTCTACCACAACAACGACGACGACTACAACTGAGCAGCCCCCTCCAAGTACTGAAGAAGATGATTCCAAGCCATGTTCGAAAGATAATAGTACGTCTACCGAGGGAACGACCACTTCTAGTACTACCTCAACAGAGCAGTCACCTCCCCAGGGGGAAGAATCCAGCTCAGAGGGCTCGGATTGCGACGTAAAATTTGTATGCCAAACGGCTGGCTTTTTTTCTTATGTTCAGAACTGCTCAAGGTAACTAAAAATTATAATAATTTCGTACACTTTCAGTAACATCCTGCTTTAACAAACATCGTTAGGTTACACCTAACCCAACCTAATCGTTAGATGCATTAGGCCAATTCAAGTTAGTCCATGCCTTTTTCCACGTACGTAAATTCGCCAAATTGACCCGTAACCCAACTCCCAAACATGTTCCAACTTCCAACTCATCCCAAAAATGTCCCCAGACATGCCCCTTGCATGTCTTAATTCGCACTTAATTATATCCTTCATCGTTGTGGATCTTTGAACGTTTAGAGTTCATTCTCTATAGGCTATTGTATAACTTAACAAGTGAAGTTAGCAATATGCTGCGGCTTAAAATTTAAATTTAGATAAATTTCATATAAATATTTACAAAGTATTATGTGTGTGTGATTTATATTTCGTATATTTATAAAATTTTAGGTTCATTAGATGTGTTGATTTTGAAGGATCTGGCACATCCTTCACTATGTTTCATTTCGAATGTGGGGTAAAGTGATACAATTAAAATAAAGTTCATTGACATTGAACAACCAATTGAAAACTCTTTAATCTTTTTTTTACAAATTAAGGAAGGAACATGGTGGGACGACTCCATTAATACATGCAACTATGCCGGAGCACAAAGTCCGCCTCCGAAATGTGCTAAATGCATGGAGGGCAATAACGGAGAAAGCAATAATAGTTCAATGCCTTGCAACAAACCCCAACCTGTTGATGAGCAAGAAGATCCCACTACCACCGAAAGTAGTACAACAACACAACAGCAGGAGCAAAATGAAGAGCCAATGACCACAACTAGCAAACCTCAGGAGACAACAACTGCAGAATCCATGATGTCGACGACGCCATTTTGCCCTAGCTTTATGGAAACTACAACAGGAACTACCGTATCAATGTCATCAATTGCACCAGAGGTAATTAAATGCCCCAACATTAGTTTATTTTCGGGGAAATATGAGATGCTCATGCTAATTTATATATTTTAGGAAATGATGTCCACCACCCAGCAGTCCACCACGACGACCTCCACAACGACCACTACTGAAGCCACAACGACCACTACTGAAGCCACAACGACCACTACTGAAGCCACAACGACCACTACTGAAGAACCTGACGATGATGATGAACCCCCACCATTTGAAATCACCTGCGAGGTATATACTTAATATCTAAATGGTTGAAATGCGTATATGTACATCAAAATAATAATTCGTTTGTGAATGAAATAGAATCAAAATGGTAAACGCCCAATGCGTCCCCATCCTCAAGATTGCAACAAATTCTACGTGTGCACTTATACCAATGGTACCTTCTTGATCAAGGTTATGAAATGTCCAGAGAATCATGTTTTCGTTTACGAAGATCAGGAGTGTGTAGTAGCAGGTAAGAGCTTCAGATTAATATGACAAAAATACAATATCGTCTTTATTACATTTTCCCTTTCCATTATTAGAAAAAGCAAAGCCATGCAATGTGTCAACCACAGAAGATTCTCTCCGAGAAAAATGCGACAAACTAAGTAGTAGGAAGCCACCACCGGCTGCAAGAGCTGCAAGTCCACTAGCTGAATGGGTAAAGTTTTAAAAATACATTTTTGTAAAGAACAGTATTTTGTTGTATAAATTGTAAATATTGGTATAAAAGAGTCGATTAGTTTCAGCAAACTAAAAAAAGATGGTTGTTCATTTTTGTCCATTAAAAATAATCGCCTGTGCTATTTTTTACTAACCATTTAAACTCCTACATTTTATGTTAACTGGTGTAGCCACAAAATAATGTTTATGATAATAACTTGCTTGCCGGACTTGCGCCCGGCTCTTTTATTTCGTTTGAAGGAAAAACCATTTCTTTTACATATGTATATAAAAATTAAATCTGTATATAATCAAACAAAACAAACTTATTGTAGGACAACGCCGAAAACTTTGGTGCGCTTCTCACTCATGTGGACAACATTGACATCCGTTTACTACGAGACGCAATTAAAGACGCAACTGTGAAGAATTCAGTTCCCACAGCCAAAAGAACTATCACAAAAAATCCCTTGTAAAATTTAACATTTAATCATGATGTTTTCAAAAACTGTACAAACACAACATTTGCTTTTATACTCCTTTGTAAAATATACTGCACACCAGCAGCCATACTGTTTACCTCCTCGTAAAAAGGTGACACGCATGATATATGTAAATATTTTTAAAAATATAAATGTTTCATTTTTAATAAAATCTTCGAGAAAGCTTAATTGTCTTTTCTAGGTTATAATTATTATTCCTTTGTTTACATTATAGAACGCGAGACTATCCATCCGTCGTGACGATACCTGTAAAAATGAAGGCATGTTTGCAATTAGAAATAGCTGTAATCAGTTTGTACGATGCTACCGTACTGCTGGGGGTCACTTTGCGAAATTTAGATATCGATGCCCCGAAGATTTTTTCTACTTTCGAAAACGGTGTATGTCAACTTCAAGTCTTAGACAACTTGGAATTACTTGTCCATACCACAGCGGTCCCAGTCATGATGACCGGCATTATATTCCAACTCCAATCGATACAACCCTCAATAATAACAGTAGCAGCAAGGTGGAGTATCCACTAAAAAAACCGGACTTTTATCCAGAAATAATAGATATGGAAAGACAAGATATTGACAACTATGATAGTATATTATCTATGCCAGCACCAAATTAATTTTTAAAATAGTAATGTCGATTACTCATGAATGCAAGCAGCTTGTATTGCCAGTTACTTAGATTGTAATGATTAATTTAGAACATCAGCATATCATGCTTAAGAAGGGGTAAATATTTTTTAGTTAGTTTATATGGGAAATTTATATAATTGTTTAGAATTTCTAGAATCTGGATATGGGTAATATTTATTTGTAAGATGACAAAGCTTGTTAGACATTTACGTACAAACTTTTTTGAAGTGTTTTAGAGACAGAGAGATGACAAAAAACGAAATGATGATTATTATTATCATGTAATAATTATGAATGATTTTAACGTGCTTATCATAATGGTGTGCCAAATTTACGGACAATCGCTGCCGATAATAATGTAATTTTTATATCTTTACTTAGAAATTACAATTATCATGTATTTAAGGAATTAGATGTATATGTTGAATAAATCAAAACCTTTACACTGTGAAACTTAGTTTGATGTTCGTAGTTTTCTAAATGCATGCAAGCAATTCATAGTGGCTATATTTTTACCAAATAATTAATCATCAATTCCAATCATTATCAATCTGTCTGGCCAAAATGAATTAAAGAACTTAATACGCCACTGCAAGCGAAGTTTCTGTAAGTATTGCTTTAAGTATGTTTGTATCAAGTTAACTAGGTATTTAATTCATATAGTTAGATTCAGCATAAGAGAACCAACTGAATAAGCTACACAAAATATTTCCATACGCATCATTGGTTATTCTCATTTTGTTTTTCCTAAAAGTTGATTTCAAAGTAATTAAAAATGGTTAAATGGGAAACAAATGTAATGATTTCATAGATTTTTGGATGGCGAATTCTAAAATCCTAATCTGTAAAAAATTGTCAAATTTACAGTTTTGATGGTTGGTCAAAGCTACTAATCTTCGAAGAAAAGTAGAGTGAATCAGTATGCATGTGTATCTGTATTAATTTCCTGCACCAATAATTCATCACCCAGACGATTAGTTCATGTACACACCAAAAAAAGTACTCCATTATGCTCAAGGGCAAGAATGGATTCACTGTGTCTATTGATTTTCGGTACCCAAGATCAGAATTAATCAATCGATTGCTCTCGTAGAGTGAATTACAAATAACTTTGTGTTACCTTATTTGTATTCGCAGCTTAAAGTTAAGCCTCGTGATTAATGAGTAAAAATTATACCTTTGTGGTAGTTGGTATAGTAGCTAGTAATTTAACTCCTTAAACTACCCGTGGCTCATTTATCCAGTAACCGGTACCGTTTTCTCAAATTAATGTTTGGCATATCTTTTGTCCTGATTGACAAATTGACAGTTTATATAATAAAACTAAGTACGCGATAGTGTTCAAAAGAATGCTGCTTGAAATTTTAAAGTGCAGAGACAATGATTGGCAGGTGCTCGAAATAAGCGATAACATACCTTTGTTCTCGTTTTATCAAGTAAATTTTTTGGAAATTTTGAGGAACATGGAAATTGCAATACCTACACTCGTTAGCATGCATTTTAAAGGATAAAATGCATTTCGTACATTTTTCATTCATGTGTACTTGCTTGTTTATGTGTGTAGGTATTGGTTGTTCGTGTATTTGTTGTCCCAACTTTCACTAAATTCATGGGTACGAAGTAATAAGTTTCATTTTTATCAAATAAACTGCCAACTTGTCACTCAGAACAAAAGATATGCAAATTATTAATTTGAGAAAACAGTACTAGTTAATGGATAAATGAGCCACGGGTACTTCGAGGACTAAACTACTAAGCACTATATGCAAATATCGTGCGCAAAGTCTGCTTCCTGTTAATTACCAACCTCCTTGCTGAAACATTTATTTTTGAATTAAAGAGAATTTAATTTTACTACAACGTTATTTGTTATGGAGAATCAATCAGTTATATAAACTAAATTTTAGCTAAATCTATATCGTAATTTAGCGAAGATTTTGTACGTGGAAAGTCAACAGTTACTTTGAAAAGAGTACCAATGCTGGATTGGTAATCTACCATTCACTTGTGCGCTTTTCCATTAACGTCTATTAATCTAGCATGCACCGGTGCACTCTCCGGATGACGTGTGCTAATCTGCTATACGCAGAGAAATGTGGTATTTTACCACACACCGGTGCACCTGCTGCTGTTTTATGTTAGTGCATTTATGCAATATGTAAAAAATCATAAGTATATGTATGTATTCATCGATTATCACCCCTTACCGGCCCTTCCCTTCCACTTAGCACCCCCATGTCCTTTAGCACCCTCGCATTTTAGCTCCCCTGTGCGTTTTCACCACTGTTCGAAAGCACACCCAGACTCTTAGCACCTCTTATCACCCTAAAGTGTTTACATTTTAGTTTCAATTATATTTATCTTATTGAAACCTTATCAATATATATTTTGAATCCACTTGATTATCTGTTTAAATCTCCATACGAAATATAGAGTAAAATCAGCAAAATTGAGGGTATCAGCAATAAATTGCAATGACAATTTCTCTTTTTAAAGTTTGTATGAACATTTAAAATTGTATACATTTTTAAATTTTTTTAAAGCTTCGTTCTCAAGTCATGATCATATGGCTAATACTCAGTGCTTGCTTAAGAAATGAACAATTTATGAGTTGAAAGAGTTTTCAGGGAAAACTTTAGAACAAACGTTCAGATTTTAGGAAAAATTTCGAATTTTAGAAGGATACCTTCAATATTTTTAAGTGGATCAACAAAAGTTTTGCTTTTTGTTAAAAATTAAATATTAATTTGTGCATAAGTTTTTTTTACAAAATTACACATTCATAGGTGATTACTTTATGCGCTTCGTAGCATTAAAAGCATGAAAGCAAAAAGGACATTTTTGAATTCAAAAAATGTATACCACTAAAATATCATCGACTGCACTCATTTGAAAAATTTGAATCGTTACGCAGAATAATTCAGAATTTTCTTTGTAAAAATACGAACACCCTAACCAGCGAGAAGTGCAATTAATCGCTTTACCAGCTTCACTAGATGGAGTGTCGAGTTGAGTTGATATCGATTCTGATTTGTTTTATGATATTTCTGATTCCTTAATTTTTAATGCTCACGTGACTGTGCTGGCTATTTGTCGCTGTTGACCTCGATTTTCTTGATTTTACCCTACTTATAAAATAAAAAACGACTTTTAAAAGAAAGAAAGAATTTTTTTTCTATAAATATGAGTTAAAAATAATACACGCAAGTTTGTGAATGGTGAATAATAAGTTTGAGTCATAGTAGTTAGTCATGCTAAAGAAAATTATCCAGTAGTTTTGCCTTGTAAAATATGATCTTTGTTTTGTGTAAATTGCAAAAATTTAATAAAGCTGCTTCGTAAGCGAAAGATATGAATCACTTGCCAGTTTGTCGGCTATTTGTTTGGATTTGGTGTAGCGGGATCTTAAGAAACGGGATTACCCGTTTATTAAGTAGTGCGAGGTACTTCGTACTACTTTTTCATTTCGTATATCATGTCTGTATGTATGTATGTATGTCTGTGAACGCTCTAATTCAAAAACGCTTTAACCCACAGACTTCAAATTTAGTACACAAGTACCTTATGGTACAAGAAAGGCTGCTATTGATTTACAGCCAAATCGGTCCAACGGTACCAGAGTAACGGTCAATTAACGGTTACATGCTAATCAAATGGGCAAAAATTATTATTGCATAAATCGATATATTAGTGTATTGGGATCTAACTTTGTCAAGAGACCATACTCCAGAACTTAATAGTTTTGGAGATACAACCAAATAACGGTTTCATGCTTATAAACGTGGAAGAAAATTATAGTTTTTTTTACTTCTAACGTTTAAAGATCAGTAAAAAAATACTGCGAGCACTACTTTATTTAATACTTAAGTACTAGTTATGTGTATCAATACTGCAGGAGCATCTTACAATCTGCAATTCTGCATGAAGTGTCGAGGTCAGTGCAGTGACTTTGCCTACCACAACATACAACAACATAACCTAAACCATTTTGTTCCCCCTTTCTGACTTCTTTTACACAACACAAACTACTTCTAAGCTTGTTCAACAAAAAGTCAATAAAAAGGGTATATAGAACTTAAAAAGTTAGAGATGACAAGACAAAAAGTGTGTACTATTCCATGCTACAATTCACTTCTGCTACAATTGCCAAAGGCATAACTGTAAACATGGTACACATACAATATAACAAATGTTGCAAGGTACGTGATCCACTGCAAAAAGTTAAGTCAAGTTCAGCTTTGTGGATTCCTCCTTACCTTTTTTTTGCCTTATCATCATCACCCCAATGTTTATTGATTTTTAAGACAAAAAAGACTTTTGTAAGCCAGAACTTTTCTGAAATGTTAGTTGAAAGAAAAATCGATTATTTTACTTACAGATAACGTTAAGTACATATATTTAGTCATGTATAAAAATATGTAGAGAAAGGTCGTCCATAACTATCGACAACCTATCATCATCACCATTTACCCGTTATGTGTATGTATAAATGACCTTTCAGTCCGCATTATGGGTGAAGTTTGCGTTTTTTACGGGGAACTGAATGGAACACTTTTCTTTCTTTGCTTTTATTGATCGATGATGAAAGGATTATAAATTTATTTCGGATGGGTGCCACAAAGACCACACTTCCAAAAATTGAATGTTTTTATTATAAAAGAAAATCCATCTTTGTATAGAGACAGACATATAAAGACAAAAAACCTTTTTTATGTACTTAAGCAATCTATAGACTTCCCGGCAACCATCACTTTCAATCATTCTGTACTTCATCATCATAAGTACATAGTACATTGCTTGTAGACAATCTCTGAAGTATATTCACTTAGACTACTGGAAGAATATTGGCATTTGAAATGAAATATGCAAAAAGTTTTTCAAGCACAAAAACTCGTCATTGTCAGCACCTTTTTCTTCAGCTGAAGCTCAATAGCTTAATATTGAGTTTCAAAAAGGAGAACTTTTATGTATGTAAGATCATTTCAGAATACAAAGCATCTATGGTACTGGATTCTGTTGCTTGGGGACCGAGATCTTAGGCCTCGGTCTTTGCACTACTATTCCATGTGCAATATCACTTCTTTCGCATTAAAACACTGCATTGTACCTCTTCATATAGATTCATGGTCAAAGTTGTAGAACAACGAAAAGGATTTTGGTACTATGGCAATAATGTAATCCATTACAGTTATGTCGCAGCACATTTTTTCACACGGTTGCAAAAGAGGATATTAATTTGAGTAACAACCATTGAGACTCCGCCAGAGTAAAACTATTAAATTGAGTCATTATTTTTCTACGTTACGTGCATTTTACAGCATTTTAAGACACTTCAATTCAATTATTACTTTTCCATTTGAAGGTCAAACAGTTTGCAGCTGCTCCAAAGATTCCATTTCAACTTGGAAAGCCTGCAATTTTCTTAATTGTACATACAAAGCTTAAAACAACCCAATGATGTGCAGCTTTTATTTTTAATTATAAACAAATATTAAAACTAGATTCTCTGTGTACGCTTTGTTTGATAAATTTAGCGTTCATTATATATAATAAGCATTGGATTTCATTCGCAACTCGTGTCTCGATTAACCCACCATCGCACATCTACATAAATGCTTCTTTAGCATCGAACCAAGAAGAAATCGACGTAACCTACATGCGTAGGTACATTTATAAAACAAAATGAACACTTCCCTTTCTCATTTTCCAGAAACCAGACAAAATTGTCTTCAAAACATAAACACAGAAAACTACAAACAAGGTAAATAATAAGATTCATCTAACTATGAATAAAGTGTAATGTAAACATTTGCATTAGTTTGACTGTAAATGCTACAATAAATGCCTTTGTAAAATACAAGTTTTGTTCACATCAAATTTCTTCACACAATAATGTGTTTTGTTGTGAAAATGCATAGAAAAGAAAGCATAAAATTGCCATCATCAAAATAATTGCGCTTTTATATATGTTCAATATAAAAGATATATGCACACAAATTATACTCATAGTGAAAGCAGACATGTTCAAGGGAAAGCGAACAAAATGTCTCACGATCGTTATCATTCGCATTTATACCAATTTCTTTAACAAAATTTCCCCCAAGTTATAAAATGCATTTCCCCTTGAAAATGGCAGCAGCTGGATAAAACATCAATAAAATTCCTATTACTTAAGTTAGTAAATACTTTCAACCAGTTTGGGGCGACATTCCTGATGTATTTTATACAATTTTATACAACTACACAGTATGCAAACATACATGACACGACTGAAACCCAACAAAACTTAATTAGAAATCGGTGTAGTAATGGCGTAGTATTTTGGATGCCAGTATATGAAGTTTTGCCGTATGAGTATAAACAACCTTAACCTTCCGCTTCATCCTTTCATTGACCATTATACCATGTACAAAAATACATAATAAATTCACGTCTGTCTGGTAAAAGTGAACCAAAAATATCCTTGATCAGTCCCCAATAAAGTAGCAGTAACCGCTTAAATGTAAGGCAACGTGTTTCAATAATGGAATAAGAATCTGTTTATTTTTATTCATGCACCATTTTTTAAAGACGTTATCAGAGCAGAGTATTTATTAATGGGTGTCAGTCTTGGCTTAGTCACTAATCACTAATTTAAAGATTGAATCCGCCATCAGGAACGTTTGGCACTGACATTTCAAAGTCGTCACAATCGGGAGTCTCCTCTGAGAAAAATGTCTCAATAATAGACAATGCCTTGTTGTACACAGTGTCGTTCTCATGATCTTGAAGTTGTTCTATTAGATCAACGCCACCACACTCCTCGATTGCACAGGCCACCTTGTCAACTTGTTTAACTTCATTAGCAGCCTTCAAAACGTTTTCGAGACAATCCAGAGTGGTCAAAATGGTCCTCCAGTCTGTACATTTCAGCATGTCACACATAGCGGGAATCACACCATTCTGACACAGGTGAATAATGTTATTCACATTCCCTCCTGAGCTGATATTTGTTATCGCCCAAACAGCCTCTTTCTGAGCCCTGAACTCACCCGACTTCAGCACATTCACCAACAAGGGAACAATGCCAGCTTGTAGAATTTCAGTTATTTGATCAGCAGTACCTGCGGCAATGTTAGAAACGGTCCAAGCAGCTTCTTTCACGATGTTGTTTTTTTCTGACCCTAACAGCTTCGCCAATAAAGGAAGCGCGCCAGATTTAACAACACAGTGAGTCTGTAGATCGGTGCCTGAAACGATATTTCCAACTGTCCTTAAGCTTGGAAATACAACATTGTAGTTTCCACAGTCCAAAAGCTCAACCAATCTTGGAACAACACCAGCTTTCACAACATCCTCAATTTTCTCATTAGATCCTTCGCTTAAAGAGCTAAGAGCCCAGCAAGCATCAGACACCACTTCCATATCACCTATTTTAATTAATCTTGCCAAAGCAGGCAAACACATCCTAATGTCTTCTGGAGGAGGTGGTGATGGTCTTTTGACACGGCAAAGATTTTGGAGCGTCCAAGCTATATTTCTTAAAAATGAAACCGAAGTGGTAGATTTAGCCAATGCGACCAACGGAGGGACGATTCCCTTGATGATCACAAAATCACGAAGGGCTGGACCATCTCCAGCAATATTTCCAAGAGCCCATACAGCTTGCTCAGCAATATGATTGTGGGGAGAGCGTAGCAATTCAATAAACGGTTCAACGGCTCCAGCATTAACTACATCATAGGTTTGAGTTTGAATTCCGGAAGCTATATTTGTGAGTACCCACGCGGCTTCAAATTGCAAATCTGAATCTTCATGGTTTGCCAAAAACTGACTGCATCTGGGTACGATTCCAGCTTGAATCACAATGTCAATTGTTGTTGAAGTAATTTCTGAAACGTCACGGCTAAGTATTTTTCTGGTCAATTCAGTGGCCGTGAGTTGACGCTCTCGATCATTACTGAACATATCCTGGACGATTTGCTGCAAAGTTGCGTCGTTGATGGCCACAACTTGAGACGTTTGATCTATTTCGATATTTCGGCGCTTCGCAATCTGTTCGTCTTTCCTTGCCTTCCGTAGTTCAACTACTTGGTCAGTGCGACGACGACGAAGCTCATCTGTATCCTTCCCGTAGTTTTTAAAAGTTTTCAGTCGGTTGTGAGACATTTTTGTTCGGATATAAGCGAGGTGTAGCAAAATAAGAAAGATCACAATTGAAATTTGGATTTTAAATGATTATGAAAGTTGCATTTTTAAACTTGGTGGGGATTATTTTTTTTGTCAGGTTTTCTTAAACACAAAGTTTGCAAGTTTACGAATATGTTAAAAAATTAAGAATGATATTTTTAGGATGGTTTATTTCTAAAACGAGATGCTTTACGACGAGTACGAGTACAGTATGTAAATGAATGGACATCGCAAAAAGCCGAAAAAAGATCTTTTTATAAGAAAGATGGACTTCTTCGTGGCAAAGTAGATGGTGGTTGGTGTTGCATGGAAATAGTATCCAAATTTTATCTAAATGGCCAACTTTCGATACTTTTGAATGAAATTTTTTTATTCGATTCGGTCAAAAGTTGTTGATGCCGTTCAGATGCGAATACGATGCGGTCATAAAACTTCATAACAAATGTTAGGTTGATGCAGTTCAGTTTCGATGTAGTTAGATTTTTGCCAACTTTGGAGTTTGTATTGATAATGTCCTCGATAGCGCCAGCGCTAAAGACTTAATTTGTATTATTTTACAAAAATTTCAACGGCTGCTTCCTATTTATGGATTTGATGATAATGATGATGATGACGAAGTCAGGAATAAATGAGTCTCAGACTTGGATATCGATAAAAATGAAAACTAAAATACAGTGTTTGTATTAAGGTTAGATGTGTAACAAACAACCTAGCATAACAGAAAATATAGTAGATTAAAAAATACTGAAACAGAACACGTATTATCCCTATTTGTTATTGTTTGTACACATGAGCAATAACAATACAGTAAAAACAAAGAAAATAGCATAAAACACACCTACTCTTTCTCTTTTTGCCTGACTAGACAATTCTTTCATGCCACGCTACACTTGCCTATATTTCTACAGATATTCACATTAGGTTTTAATGATGAGTGTAAAAGATACATAAAATGCGGGGAAAGCAGTTTTTTTTGCAAATGCAAAATATATGTATTTGGAATGAGTCTTGTACCAGAAGGATATTGAATTTTCAACCATCCTGGTTAACATGATGTATCCTGCTGCAGTTAGTCGTTTCCTTCCTTTCCATCGCAAAATATTTCCCATTTTCCCTACTACACTGGCATTTTGTTGCCTGAAAAGGCATTTTTCGTAGGGTAAGCAAGACGAAACAAAACAGCGTGAGCAATACAGCTTGTTTAGAAAATAAAACGATATTTCATTTAGTTATGATGAAAAATGAAGCTGTTTTGCAATAACCGTTTGAAAGCAGTATATCATGTATATAATATACATTATACACTTATTGCATAAGGATAATATTTATATTGAATTGCCATTTGGCGCAAAATAAAGCTTACAATGTTTTTTACCAAATATGCATGTAAATTTTCTTTTGACATTCATGGTGTCGTTTTGCACATTCGTTCTAAAGCATAAATCCTATTCTAATTCTCTTCAAGTACTACCAGCAAAAGGCACGCAATAAGAAATGGTTGCCATTCGCAGAACAAAAAATTGCATTACACAAACGAACATTTGAATGTCAAAAGAGTTTTGAAGGAAGGAAGGAGTCGGCAACATTGCACTTGAAAGTTTGTATACACAGTTAGTTTGTACACTGTGAAATACGAGACAAAAAATGTTGGCTATGTTGCCGGAGTTGATGTTGATAGGTTAGTGCCATTGGCTAAATTAAAGGGGAAAGCTAAAGTACTATGTGAAATGTGAAAGGATTTCTTTATCCACTTATTGTTGGCCATGACCATAGTTCAGAATTTCTGCTGTGGGGCATCACATAACAACTTACTACATAAACAGAACTAGTTTATGTACATGGGTAGGGTAGATGTGTGGTGTACTGTATACTAGAAATGAAATAAAAATAGTAAATGTATACTACGCAAATAGAATAATAATTGAATGGAATGATGTAGTGGTACTTTCCAAAACGCTATAATTATTTCAATGTTTGCCACAAAACAAAAATGATAAGGAAATGCAAAGAGTAACATTTGTGTGGATTCTCATATGACTCACACGAAGGCAAAAACACCGGTAGTTTAAGCGTGCAAATTTCCCAGAAGTGTAGCTAGTAGACATATGTATATGCGAGACGCGAAGTGTCCAGTTGAGTAAATACTGCAATTTTTTACTCCTTTAATAATGCCAACGGTAAATTTAATGTTTATTGTACTAAAGATAAAACAGTACATTTTGACTTCAATATAGAGTATATTTTTATAAAGTACAATTTTTATTTCAACTAGTTATCTTACTCTAAAAAGAAATATGTGCAAACTCAAATCAACAACTAGTTAATTAAAAATACAAAAATGCGTAGTACATCAGAGTAAATCTTTCCTGAGCTTTTCCTCGTCCTCATTATCCGATGAGCTGGTATCCTCCTCATCACCTACATGTTTTTTCTTAAGCTTGATCCGTTTGTTTGGTTTCTTAGTCATTCCAATCAATGCCGTAGTTTGCTGGACTAGTCTATCCACCGTCCTACTAGCACTCATATCTTTCCCTTCTCTTGCAAAGTAAGCATGAATATTTGTGGTGGATTCTTCTGGTGTAGCTACCGTTAGGGAAATCCCTGGAACCTAAATATATATAAAATAAACTTTTGTATTTGCATGTCAAATTTGAATCGGAAAGTATTTAAGAATCAACTTATAATTATTGTATGGTGATTTTACTTCAAGTTGATGAGTAAACTCGGGGAAAATAAAACTCCACGTTTTAAGTGTAAACGCTTTCACTCGAAGAAATGTTCGTTTAAGCCAGCCAAAAAATAAGGCACCACAATTTTGAACCGTGACATTTTGTATTTGTGGTTTTTTGGTGTCCTTATAAGCTGGATAGTCCATGTTATTTAGAAATTTCTTGGGATCTGGCTTTTTTGTTACTCCAAACATGGTTGCTAGATATCCTTGTTCACGCCTCACTGCTGGAAACTTATTCTGAAACTTTTCATCTCCAGATTGCAATACTACTGGTTCAGAGCTTGGACATGGGACTTTCTTTGGGAAAAGGATTTCTCCAGGTATATTCTCCGTTCTGTGAATTTTTTCAACATCTTTAGAATGCAACTGTCCAAATAGCGTTCCAGCCTCATTTTGATACATGTCCCGCATTCGACCTTGAACCATATTTGTTAGGTACTCGAGACGTTCCCGTTTGTGACCCAAGCAAATAAATTCGCCATATATGTCATTAAAATCAGCTTGAAGCCGCTTTTGGGCGATATTCATGTGGAGCTTGCAGTGAACAGGAAATCCATCATTAAATTCCACCTGTTGGATATGCATTGGCATTGGTTCCAGTTTTATATTTGATTTTCGTGATGCTGATGTCTTCTTTTTTGAGTTATTAAAAACTGTAGACGTAGATGCATAAGGATTCCTAGCGTCCATTTCAAGGATGAAAGAATGATAAGTGAACAATCTCAGATTGTCCGGCTTTCTCGCTTGAAATGTCTTGTCATAAATATCGACGTTTTCATCAAGTTTGATTCGGGGAAACATTGAATGAGATATGGTTTCCATTAAAGGCTGGGAAAAGTTCATAAGCTGGTTGGAATGACCATAGCCAAAGGCACCGTAAGAAAAAGCAGTTTCATAAGCTAGTTTGCCAACTTTTATTCCGTCTGACCATAGGTAAGTTGTGTCGATGATATGCTGAAGACGAATGAAATTGTAAATGTGCATTTCAACTGTGCCTACAATGAAGTGAGCCTCGGGATCTTGAAACGACCAAAGTTCCACACGAAGTTTATTGACTGGAGAGTATTTCCACTCGGAGATTTCTATGGACAGGTGAACACCTGAATCGATTTTGACTTGATGGGAAAAACGGGAATGTACAATTTTTGTTGTTCTTTTTATTTGGCCACAGCTTATATTGCAGTAAAATGACACGGGAATGTTGTCCATAAAAGCTACAATGACAAATGATTGCACAGTCTATATTTTTACATCGCTTTTATATTATGTAGTTTAATTTAATTCTTAATGTAAGACAACCTTACATTGGCTGTTAACGATCAAGTCAAGAAGTTCAATTGTGTGAAAAAAGAGAATTCCACAACAATTAGACTTGACACGACTGTCCCTCTCTGAGAACTCGTAGTCTTCATCCCTTCCATAAATGAAGTCGCGTTTTGCCCTACGACGTTCGATTTCCGCCCAATGCTTTTTGTACGGTGGTGGCAACTGAATTTTAGAAAATTTTACTTGGCTTGGTCTAGGTTTATCTTCTGGTACTTCGTCTTCATGCAAAGTACCAATTGTAGTTAATGATCGGCTCCTGTGATTGTCTTGAAGATGAGAGGGTATCGCTGGATCATTGTCATGCGTTTTGCGAATTCTGTATGGAGCGGGGAGGTTTGCAATGGCATCGATTTGAGAGGGCAAGGAATCCGGATCGGGTGCAAAGGCAACAGTGTTTTTGTGAAAGAGAGAAAGACGACCGGGTGTATTGGAACGGCCTACATAACTTTGTCTTTCAGATGCAGCAAAGGACTCCACCGATTCCACGTTACGTACGGCGGCGCGTGTTGTGCGCTTGGTCACGTTGGCATTATTCATTTTTGGACGACGTTAAATTATTTTGTGACACACTGTTCGATTTTCAAAACTCATAGATGGAAGGTGGCATTGTCATGAAAAGCAGAAGTATCGTACAAGAAATTATGGCGAAGTTCATTTAAAATTTTCCCTGTTAGTCTTGGTCAAAACTTTCTTTGATACTTTATTTCATTAATTTCTTTAACAACGAAGCTTTCCATAATTGAAAATTTTCCGCTGAAAATATAAACTAGCGTAGCGTACGCACATGATATTATACAGCATGACAAAAGGGGAGAAGAAATGACGTAGAAAATTACATCATTTTTGTTGATGACGAAACGGTGTTGTTTTGTCTTCATATCCATACCCCACTCACTCCAATGCCCTTTTCGCCTTCAAATATAATGAGTAGTGGCAGAGGAGAAAGGTGGTGTGGCTTGGCATATAGCGTACCTTCGTTCATATACGACACGACATGATATTTGGCTATAAAATCATTATGGCAGTGTAGAGAACGAGCCAAAATGTTTGCGTTTCAACTTTACTAAAAAAAAAAGTTTATGTAATGCTATTATATTAATATAGGCTAGGTGGAAGTAAGTACGCAACGCACGGATAAAAAAACCGTATTTTATATAAGTCGTAAATTAAGACTCAACATACTAGTATTACTAGTATACATGTTTGTACTTTGTACATTGTTCGCACAAAGCCTTACTATTGGATTTCGCTTTTACTATAGGCAGCAGTTGTGTCGGTCACCGCTGCCGGTAGCAGCGTAAGGAAGGAATGATATGTTGATAATGAGGATGATGATGCGCTGATCTTTTATGATTCTGCCAACAACTAGTTATAGAACTATTTGCAGGCAGACAAGTTCAAATCTATAAGAAAATGTATCATATTCGTCGTACGTGTATGTATATCACACTGAAATGCTTGCCAATAAAAGAGAAAATTCAGCTGTCTTTTCGCAAAGAACAAGTGAAATCTTAGTTATTAGGGTCATAGCACAGTGTAACATGTTTCCTTTTCGGCTGAAATGTAACATCAACATCAATTGGATGAAGTTCGGAGTTCGGATGAAAAAGGTTACTATGCTGCAAAAACGAAGGTGGTATGCATGGTACGATTTATGATAGCGTCAGTGTGGCACCAACATTACAATGTCAGTTGACAACGAGAACTTTTTCGCGTGCGTCAGCTAGTACAGTACTGACTGGTCGCAAATCGTGGCAACAGTTGCATATCTAGTCAAAAGAGATGAAACAAAGGTAGAAGTAAAAAAAAGATTGCTCCTTTTTTACGTGCATTGCATGGAACAGCGTTTGAAAAATCTATTGATTTGACCATTTGTCCTAAAAGGTAAAATTTTATACAGTGATGAAAGTATGAAAATGCAATAAATTAGTCACGAAGTCAGAAACGTACACTGTGATTGTTTAAAAAATGCGAGTACCTAACCTATGCACAAAGGTTGATAAATGTTTTGAGTTTTGCCATGTCCAGGAATGGGAGGGTGGGACACTTGCTGCTTTGAGGAAGCTCTACTAAAAATCTATGTGCCATTAAATATCCAAAATTATCCATGTTTTGTTGAAATTACATACATATAATTATGTGGAAGAAATTATAAAAATGTATTCTAACCATTTTATACAAATATAATTTTTTATCTTTGAATTTTTCGTTTCAAGTATTGATGTGACATGTGATGTAAGCACAAAATATACAATTCAGTGTTGGCAATTGTGTTATGATATGTAACATTTAAGCTGGCAAAGTTGCTAACTACGCAGAAAAAAGAAAACTTGAAATACATCATTTAAAATTGTATCTTGTAAAGTTTTGCTTAACAGAATTTATCTTTGTAAACAAACATGAGAAAAAGTTATATAATAAGCACACCGTTGATAATGCGTCATAGTCAAACGTAAGTATTGATGAATGAATAGGACAGCGGAGAAGTTTGGAGTTTTGTCGTGTGTAGCTTCGTTTGTATTCCTAGTTTGGTGACATGAATGACATATTTTGATGGGGAGTTGTTGTGTGGAAAAGAAAGCCGGTAGTATAGTCGGGACTCGAGAACATATAATATTTATATACAAAACTTTCAAGCGATGTGAGTTGATGGGTGATGTCCACGTATTACGTCTTACTTTCTCATATGTACATGTATATATCGCTTTTTATATCCAAACATCGTGTAATACTTGAAGTAAGAAAGAAACTATGACCGCAAATAAAAATATGAATGTGGACAATTTTGCGGAGTCGAACTTTTGGAGCAACGATCATGTCATTTCCTCTCTTATAACATTGTCGCCAATGCTAGGGCGCATAGGGGCATGAATGTGGACGTCATAAAACACAAAATGTGGTAAAGTGACTCGGGAACTATTGCACTGGTGAACTGGTTTGCCAAAGTTGTAGCAGTGTAGAGTTTGAAGCTACGTGCATGATATATTATGACTTGCGACGATGATGATTGCATTGCAGAGCATTTTTGTGGTTACTACAGGATAAAATGCAGTGGACTTGACTACAGGCTTATAAGAATAACCTAATTTCATTATTTTGCACGGCTTGCACGAGTTATGCATACAACGATATCTGCACATATGCATTGTGATTGTGAATTGTGATATTCATTTCATGGAAGCTTCTGGTTTTCTGCTTTTGTGTGTAATTTGATACGCTAGATAAATATTCATGGCTATAATAGGATCATAAAGTGAGATACTGAAATTAGATAAGACTTGTTGTGGTAAATGACTTATAGAAAAGTAAAATATTGCGTATTGCATAGATAAGGGCAAACGAGATGGCATGGCATATGACATTTGATTTCCAAAACAGAAAAGTGTCATTATAATATATGTATTAGCATTACGTTCGTTCTCACAATCAGTGTGTATTAGACATCTACTTACTGCATTGGACCAAACTTAATTACTAACTACTCCCTATGATATCTTCCGCATCGAAAAATCGGTTAACAGTAGTTCAATTTTTTACGAACTCTAAACTTATTCAATCATTAGCATTTGCAACACCGCAGTTGTATCCATTATTCTGCAAATTACCACCAAAATAGTAATTCCCGAAGCGGAAAGCAAGTTCTGATCCAAACAATAATGGGCCTTTTACACGAGCGCCATTTCATCCAGTTAATTTTTTTCTGTCGCTGACTTTTCTCCCAAAAGTCCCAACTTTTTACATTCCATTGTGACTCTAACGGCGAACCTCAGTGAAATTATTAAATCAAAAATTAAAAGTATGGCAATTATAACCAAAACGATTAACATTACGGAAGGGAGCTGTTCATGTAGTCTAACACACATGAATACACTTGCAGTGTTAAGAAACATAATGGTGAGAACAAAAGTAGTACAATGAACAAATAGTCATGAACATTTTATAACGAAAAAGAAATGATGGTAGAATAAGTGTGCAAACAAGGTGTGCTGGCGTATTGTCGAATAGAAAGACACAAATTAGTAGGTTTGTGGCAAAAATTTGAAATGACACTTGGTCCACTGGAATATTCGAGAATTCTTGTGGAAACAATAAATCAGTTGAGTATAACTTAACTATCATATTATACCCTCAACGAAAGACTTTTCTCGTTCTTCGTCTCTTTGAAACATTTTGCACTTCACGATATATATATGGTGCAAAGGATACAACTTTTGAAGTAGTAAGTGCAGCTCTAGAAATGCAGACCACATTTTATATATGTACTAGCTAAAGAGAAAGCTGTATATAAAATGAAAGGTGATATCAAAATTAAAGAAAAAGTAAAGTATGTGGAGTGAAAAAAAAGTTTACAAGAAAGGAATAAGAAATTGGACGTGAGAAAAAACAATTAGCTTCACATACGTCTTCGTAAAAATTAATTAAATTCTCTATACCATCACGTGGTGGTTTTACCATAGGTTCAATGCAACACATACTTATTAAATGAAAAAAAAAACAGTATGAATTTCTTCACAGCATTATCTTATTTAACGAATGATTTTTCTACAATAATCTGAAAAGGTTGTATTAGAACACACGTAAGCATCACGTTGTTTTTCATTCATCAAGTTTTCATTTGTTTGGATATTTATAACGTTAATTAAGTAGGTACGTATGATTAGCTAAGACTTGCATAAAACTGCTCGATGAAAAAATGGTTTTTTGTTGTTCATTTAAAAATAATGATGGGGCGAATCGATACAAAAGTTGCATAAACTGTTAACTTTCTACTTATTTATCTAAACATACAATGAACTTGTAACAAGCTCAAGTTCATTTCGTTTCTAGTTTCTTAGTACTTAAATTCTTAGAAAGTACAATTGCCTGTTGTTTTTTGTTCTTGACATAAATCTACTTTTTCGCCGATTTCCTCTTCCTTGTTTTTTATTTATATTGTAGTGCATTCCAAAAACTCAATACCCATTGTTATCTGTGTACCTATATATTAATACTAAACTAGAATACCTAGATGAGATCCATACATTATGAAGTGAATGCATAAACTATTTTATTTTGTAACCTTCACGGACAAAAACTTTCATCAAGCAACTTTTTCTTTATCGGTTGTGTTTACATGTGTATTTCACCGCTTTTTCTTCAGTAGGTAAATTTTGTTTACACAACTCTACACCAACTACCTATTCTGAAAGCAGAAATCCTTCCCAATGTCTCATCCATCTAAACTCATAAACATCTAGAGAATTGAATTTGACTCTCATCATTTCATCTTCTCCAGAGAAGTTGCATTTCATCTTTTGTAGTGCGTCTATGTCATGTAATCCTCGCCCTCAAGTTTTTACTTCTACGCTTTTCCTCATTCTCATCTAAATAATTCTAATAGTTTATTTGGCCTTCTCCACATACTTGAGTACTTGAAAAGCAGAAAAAGATGATGTATTGAACACATATTCACCACAAAGCTGAAAAAACGGAATCAAGGTCTTATATTTTAGCCAGTCTTCCTAGGTACTACCTGAGAAAGTATTTTACCCTGAAACCAGTTTTCTTTTTTGTTGCTCAGATGATGTTGATGATGATTGAAGTTAATATAAATCAACTCTGAAATGAAAACCGTTCCGCACACCAATGCATTTCACGCTTATGTGAACGCATTATTGCCATTAGCTGTTGTACAATAACTTTTTTCAACATGAAACTTCTCATTTTTCTTTGTCATTTTGTTCTGTGTTCTTTTTTTCATGCTTAGACTTTTTTATGCATGCAGATAATTCCCCAAAGGTATCATTATCATAACCCTCACGAACTACTGGACAAGAAACGAATCGGACTTTACTTTGTTCATTCCATCCTGTGGGGCATTCCTTTTCTGCTGCCACTACCAATATTCACCTGGAAAAAAGCTTAACAAGAAGAACACCATATTTTTCTATTTTGGGGCAAGTGAAATGTTAGGAGAAAATGAAGTAGAATGAATAAGTTCATTGTGTAGTAAATCCAACCTTGCATGCATCCATCTATCGTATTTATGTATTTTCGTGGCATTAAATATAAATGGACAAAATGGTATAGCATGCTACGAACCGGTGAATACTGCATTTTGCAGGTACGATACAAATCCCCCGACATTTTGTCGTAATAACACTACAAGCTACTTTATACACTAATCTCCTTTTTTGTTGAATACCTGAGCAATTTTTTTATGTTCTTTTAGACGAACAGAAGAGGAAACGTAATTTAACAGCTTGTTCATGAAAAAGAAACCACTTCCGCTGCTTTGCATATTCCACAAGAAATTTTGTTATGAAGAATAGAAACGGAAGATTTCATGTAACTTCCAAGAAGGAAGTTTAAAAGAAAGAAAGTTATAAAGATGTAAGTATATTTATCATAAAATTTTACAAAGTTCATTCAATAAAATAAAATTTAAAAGTATGTTGTATCAACGAATTCCTCTCGATCTATATGATTATCAGTATAATTCCAGTGAAGTAAGCACAGCCTTGCCACATTAGAAAGTACAAAAGTTCTGTGCATATTGCATAAAACTAAATATTTAATGATTACTGTCGAATATGTATCTATAGGTAGATGTCCTGAGGTAAGTTCCACCGGTTTTATGCTTAAATATTTTATAAAATGCTGCTAGTTTTTGCTGTTCATAAGATTATACGATTCTGTAAGAGAGATCTAACCTTTGTAGGATTAATGTACATACAAGTTATAAGCATAATATGAAAAGGAAAAGTGTAAAAATTTATGAGAAATAGTATTTCCGGAAGAGTAAGAGCTTCCGAGGAATCTTGGTCGGACATGACGGTTCTACCCGATCTCATTTTTGCTGCGGTCGATAATTTTACCTACATAAAATACCTATGTATATAAGGCATGTATGCAGAACTATAAAAACAGTTTTCATATATATTTATGCCCTATTGACTACAATAACATAAACATGGATATTACATAATACATGCATAAGCAAACATATATGTAAGTAGGATTTTCAAAAACCTTTCACATTAAGCTTTGCAAATATAAAATATGCGTGTACGTAAGGGCTATAAAAATCGTAGGGTATATATCCATACTCAAACGAACATGAAAGTCAAATGCTCCAAAAGTTTGTATAAATGTATGGCATGTACATATTCATCTATCTCTAGAGACGCGATTGTCTTTTTTTCATAATGAGAATTTGCGAAAGGGGTCTTATCTTTGCTTCTCTATTTCTGCATATATTTGTGGCACAACTATATTTATGCATCATTTATATCCCTATCGAGCACACATCTGTACATTTTTGTGGGCAAAAGGCCGTTTTTGCAACCTTAGAGCAGTAACAATAATAGTAGAGGACATAAAAGATAGACTGGATATAGATGAAAGGAGGGTGGCATATAATGTATATACCCTTATATTCACACGTTCAATTCAAAGTATGAATGCTATAATTTCGCAATCTATCCCTCATTTGAAATAGGAAAGAGAATAGGAAAATATAAGACACGGTATTCTGACAATGCTATGATGGTGATGACGATGATGAAAGGAATCTATCTAGATAAGTGTAAGAATGTTAACGTTAGGATTTCTAAATAAGAGCATAGTTCATATTTAACAACGAATGTTAGGAAGAATTACATAGATATATGTTCGTATACTTATATAAAATTTGCTTTGAAGTACTCCCACAAGTCCAACTATTCCTCCTACTTCAGTTTTCCATGAAGGTCTATATCGGTTCTAGATTTATAGGGATTCTTTTCGTGCACACACATATCCATATATATAGCTTGCCATATCGCACTGCCATAAAACCTTAAACTATGCCGTTGCTTCCACTTTAACGTATCTCAAATATAAGTCCTGTCTCAAAATATTGACTACACACAGATCGGCATAATTGGTTTTCCGAAGAAAATACAGTGAAATAAATACGGTGCTGCATTTTAATGTACACTTTGTGTTTAAAATGTGAAGTTTAGCAAACAAATATAGCTTTTAAACACACGGAACGGTTTTCGTAATTCGGTAGATATGAATACGAAAACGAATCGATGCGATGGGGTAGAGAGGTATATCGAAAACTAGATGCAAACATGAGAAAACTGAAGTTGGTTTTGTAACAGTTAGCATATATTAGCAACAGTTATGATGTAACTAAAAATTCATGCCGATCTCTCCAGTTTACATTCAATTTTAGCAATTCTTAATATGCTATCGAGTTTGAACAGTATTTCTCTTTTTGGACAAAGCTTACGCTCGGCACTCTCACGCATACCTACATCAAGATTACTCACCTAATGTCACATTGCCATATGTCGTCCAATGTTACAGGAATGCACGAGTTTTTTTGGCAACCCCAACCGAGAACTTCCGAATGTATTCGTTGTCTTCCATACAATACGTACATACATAGGATTCAAGTAAACTCGAAATACTTGTGCAAAATTAGTAGATTTTCATTTTTCATATATGAAAACTCATTCCTTTTATAATTTAAGCTAACAAGAAATCGCATAAACCCTTCCTGGAACAAAGTAGAGGCTCAAAAATGCATACATTCACATTATTTTTGGAAAAGCAACGTCCGCGTTATTATGCAAAAAGCAATCGCGTAAAATATGTAACACAAAAATGAAGAAGTAACGTAAAAAAAAATGCATGTGATTATGAGACGTGAGCTTGTATGAAAACGAACATTTTACATCATTTAAAAGTAACTAGATTTTTAGATCCTTTATGCTCTCACACTTTAATACTAAACTTCTATACATACATAACATACATAGTTTCTCTAACAATCTAGTATGAATTTGTGTTCAACAGAACCATCAACATTATACGGCTATATATAACAAACATACATGTATATACAGTAAAACACCGAAAAATTTATAAAAGAAAGGAAAGAGGGCTTAGTATATATTCTATATACGTAGTAAATAGTATTCCAGTGAAGAATATGACAAGCATGTTGATATGAATGGCGCCCACAACCCACTCTTCCCTTCACTTAACATTTTTGCTCGGTGTTCGACCGAACTCGGGGATCTACGGCAAACCATGAACGTAATACGTAAAAACGTAACTAATGTGAAAGCAATGACATCCGTGAAAACTCCTTAAGCTATACTATGTTTGCGTTATGTATATTAACATTAGAATGAATAAAAAACACCTCTTTCCCTCCTACTGCTAGTTTCTGTGTACTAAGTTGTAAGTTTAGCTAGAAAAATACTTGTATGTGTATTTTCTATACACACACATGTCGACTTGGACTCGTGCTTTTTCACACATACTGTTTCACTGCTTTTATCCTTTTGCAAATGCCAAAAAATGAAAACATAACATTTTTGGCTGGCAGTCAACAATCGTTTTCACACACATCTCAGCGATATAAGGACACAGAGTCTTTTTACCTATTTGCCTTGAGACGATAAGAACAGATTGAGAGAGTGAATAGCAAAAATTTCATCATCAAAGTTGTTGGCTAAAAGTAAAAAGAAAACCGATTGCATTATACAAATACGTACATCAAACAGCTTTTCCTTTTGCATTTTTTGGAGAAATCTCAAGAAAGTAAAAATACATCTAGTCACAGTCAGTCACCATCATCGTCAACGAGTTTCAGTGCCAGTAACACCACTTATTTTTGCATCCTTTTCTTTGCAAACAGAAGTTGCGGTTTGTGAAAAAACAACGCATTCAGCTGTTGTTTATTTCGTCAACAAAGGAGATCAAATCAGATCATTGTGGTGTGTTGAGAAAGCATCAAGTCACGTGCTTCTTCAAATACACACACGTAAAATATATATTTTGTTGTGTGGTCAGTTGCAGACGAGCCGAGACGGTGTTTAAAAAAGTCAAAAGTGATCTCGTGACAAAAATCGGTTGCTGTAAGTGAACCATTTCTCCTTATTTTCTGAGAGATCATTCTTTTATTATGTTTGCATTTTTGTTACATAACCTTAATTCCTTATCCAAGGAGAGAATCGGTGTTATAAAAATTTAAATACTCTTGTTTAGAATGGGTTGATTACTTATTTATAGCATATAAAACTTGAATAGTGTTTCTTGGAACAAAAATATTTGGATGACAAGGCCATAGCTCATCATTATGATAATCTTAGCGTAAAGTTGTTAGCGTATCAAAAGGAATACCTAATGCAAAATGTATGGATATAGATCCGCGTGTACCAAGAAACACCAGCCAGACACCGCGATGATACCAATGCCACAGGATAAAAAACCAGTAAGTAACATTGCTACTTGCTACATTGCTTGCTTTGCTCTCTCCTCTGTATATAATACACACAAAAGCATTTCAATACAACCACCAACATTACCAAGAGAAAATTATAGGGTAGCATAGCGGTTACTAGTTACCAGTCATACTGAATGTGGTACAACCTGGCATTCATGGCATTGGGAAGGTTATCGATCAGAAAGAAAATTATTTTTTATCGTGGTTATTATATTCTTAATTCAGTATTTATTTATATTTGTACTACTATTGAAGGACTACTATTGAATGTATGAACAAAGAACTTGTAAGGATTTCCTTGTGTCAATTAAGCTCACTCGCTTTAGCTGAATATAAGACTACATGTAATTTTCATCGTAGTAGGAGGTGGACAAGCGTTCTAGCTTGACAGTTAGTTTAGTTTGTCGTAGTCAATCATTATTGAATTGGCTGTTTTTCGGTTGTCGCATATTATTGAGTGTATGCTTTATTGATATTAAAAAACGTAAGGTGTACATAGGCACACATCAGTGTATAAAGGTATTAAATTGACGAATGACGATAGAATAATTAATTTGACAGTTTTGAAGGATGAATTCATTTTAATTGAAATGACAGTATTGGTATTTTAAGTCTAAAAATCGATCGATGGGAATAGGTATTTGCGTTGTATTTTGGGTCAGTGGAAAAATTTTGTTTAACTTAATTTTTTATGTGACTTTGAATTTCAAGATGGGTTGATATATGATATGATATACACATACATATACATATGTGTGTATGTCAATTGTTAAAATATTGAATTTCACGAATAATATTTGATGACGATTTTGCTGTATTTACATGTGTACGTTTGGTATATTCCTCTAATAAAAGAAGGTCTTGAGTAAATTGCTTCTTGAACAAAGGACTTTTGAAAAGTAGTTCATAAAACTTCAAATAAATTCCTTTGCTTTAATAATATGGAGCAGGTATTCAAAATAATGGGGGTTATTTGAAAATGCACTTCCCTCACCGCCTCTGTAGTACATCTCTTTTTGCAAACTGAAAAAGTCTTAAAGGAAAAACATATAGGAATTTATAATAAGTTCAGTGATGCATGATGCACCATACAAAACTTATCCATCCAGTTAACAACCACACGTTGACACGTTATCCCATCCACGATACCCGAAAATGTGGTATGGGTTTGTTGCATAAATAAACGAGATTTGAATACTATTCTGGTGTGCCGACAGAAAAATGACGTGAAGAGAGAGTTGAAGTGGACACTTCTAAAATCATGGATCTTTAAACACTGCATTCATTCTCTCGCTCTCTTGTATACATTACCGTCATTTTCCTCTCCAACCAATCAGAATATAGTACCAATTTCACCGTTCCTCCACTCTTTTGAATGAAATAGAACAGAAAATAATCAAGAAAAGCTTTTCCATCAAAACGATACCACTAATTCCAGAGATTCCGAAAGAAAATTCGTTTTTTGTTCCTTTCATAGGAATTTTGGTTGGATGAGATTGGTTAGCTATAATCCGGCGTATTATGGGTAACTTTTATATCTTCAGTGTAACACGTTTTCTTTCAGAGATTTTTATTTATATAGTAAGTTATGTAACTAGTAATATATGTAGGCATGTATGCAAGCGTTCATATTTTCTAACATGCAAGCATGTATAAAAATATGTCGTGAACCATGAAAAAATGTTTTTTCTTTACCTGCTAAACTCAAGAAACCACTCAGCCTACTTTTATTAAAGTCGAGCTGACAATGCTTCGTGGCAATATTACACATTACAACACCTACTCAGATTACATAGGTGAATAGAGTGCAAAGAAAATTAATTTTACTATATTTTCACCGCATCTCATTTCCTTTACACCTCCAGTGCTTTTTTAAGGCTGGCTTGTGTCCTCTTTCGTAATTTTTGCCTACAATTTCCTAGTAAAACAAACCATACAACTTTAATCATGTCATTACAAACATGTTTACTGAGATTCTGAATGCCTTTGAATAATTCAAGCTAACGTATCACCCCCTCAACTATGTTCCGGATACTCACTTAGAATTATCATCTTCATCTTCAATCATTTTAATATCAACCAAACCAACACTGATAGGTCCCCTTTAATTTTTCTTTGGAAAAAAATTTTTCTCCATTTTTCTGCCATTTTTAGTCCTTTCCTTTCTTGTTAACATCAAAGCAACAGGAAAAGTGTTTAATTATGTATATGAAATGACAACATGTTCAACGTTCATAACAGGAAATAATTTTTATGAGACCACAGAGGAGATTCCAGGCAGTCTCATAAAAAGTAGTGGGAATAGCTCAAAAGGTCTTTGGCCGGACTGGATAAATATTCTTTCTTTTATATTGATTAAAATTTATTTTTAGAAGCCAAAAGTAATTTTCCACTTTGAGATAATAAAAAAGAACAATCTTGCGTTTCTCTTCAAGTTTCTCAGATCATTTTATATCAAAGAAATGTGTCGCATCTCGTTAAATCCGTAATGAAGTAGAAGATGCTGAGTAAGGGATAATGAAAAAGAGTAAAATATATTTATATATATAAAAAATATACGAAACTTATCTTTGTAATTCTAACTTTCTTTTCGATAAAATAAAGGTCACTGGTTTTACTATCAACAGATTCTTTTCCTGACAAAGAAAAAAATCTTATAAACTTGCTCTTAAGAAAATTGTATGCTAAATATGTATAAATACAAAAATGCTACCATTATTATAGGAAAAGAGCTGACATCCTCATCACCAAGTACTCCAGCACAAAAATAGCCGAGTTAATTAGCATATCAGCCTAAAGAATCTTCTTTATCTTTTTTGACTCTCTTTCTTCTCTATCTCTGGACGACAAATGACGAACAACACGAACGGATAGCATTACAATAATTATGTACCAAAAGCGCGAATTGGCTTTGTTCGTTTCTGTATTTCTTTTGTATGAATAGCGCAGTGTACTATACATTCATTCTACTTACATTATATCCATTGAAATTATCAGACATATAAATATAAATTGTACAAAAATGGTATAGAGAAAATACAAAATGCCATGTCGTATCATTCTCCATTCTTCCAGTTAAATCCCGACACAAGATCCCATAATCATTGCAGCGGAAAGTGGAAAAGGTTAAGGTACTCTACGTCTGCAAAGTTATTTATCATTTATCACCTTCAATACAAAATATTCAAACACATAGGCTGGAAATATGTAGAGTTCCCGAGTATTTTTTTACATTATCTTTTTGCTCTAAAGTTTATGTAATCCTTTTTCTTCAAGCATAACAAATCATTTTTTCTTGTCTGTGTCTGTACAAAATCTAATATGCATAATATGACAACCTTTACAACTTGCAGAAAAGATATTCGAGACGAAAACGTTCAGGGGAAGTTGTGGAAATCGTTTAGCATTTTAAAATGTAATAAAATCTGCAGCTTCGGTACATTAAGTGCAGAGTACCTTGTACCCACATCCATCCATGCAAAACGCTTATGATTTAAAATGCATGTCTGTAACTTTACAGAAATTATAGGTATAGAGAGCTATCACAATAGGCATTGAACTGTTTTAATCACTTTACACATATGCCTATAGCTAAAAGCGAAAGAGTAAATTTTCTAATTACTTGAGTTGGTTCCATAAAATCACTAACTATATTGCTGATTAGGAACAATGGACGTAAGAAGAAATAGACCGGACATATCCACTGACTTCAATGGAGGGGTATGTCCCCCATGCTATTCTTACATTGGTTACTTTGTTTCAATAGATACCAAATTT
>JAQFXM010001765.1:0-29300 GCA_034693345.1 Entomobrya multifasciata | reverse complement strand
TTTTTTAGTAATTTTAATTAATTAGTAAAAACTTAATGAATTTTCATTTTAGGAACTGTATACAGTTCCCCAAACTGCAAAAGGAACTGTATACAGTTCCTGAAACCTAACTGTAATATTGAATATGAATACATGTGTAAAAGTCTACTTGCACATTACCTAGTCATTATTCTGCCTCCGGAGTCTGTCCGTCGTGGTGAGCTGTTGTGTGAAGTGAAACACATTGCATGTATCAACCTAATTTTCTGGGGGAAAACAAGAGAGGGCTTTGAACAGAAAAGTAAAAGTACATAAGCCCTTTCCCTGAAAAGAGCCACTTGGGCAAAATGTGAAAAAGCTGCCAAGGATGCTGTTAGGAAATGTGGAAATGGATGAGCTTTTCAACATTTTGTCGGCTGCCAACAACCAAACCAACAAGAAAAAAAATCGACATCAAAACTTCAAACATAAAAGAGGATGTATGACTGAACGACGAATGGATCATGGATTCTCGTTAATATCATATCACCGTCATCATCCTTTTAACGTAATTTTTGATGCAAGATCATACTTCCTTGATATTTTTTTATGAATCATCAACATCCTCTCAGAATCCTACCAAAATGTCACATGAATTCATTGTCACTTTAGTTCTGCTGTTGCATAATAAGAATTCAATGATATGATGGTCTGATTTTACCCCAAAACATTTTTTACATTGAATCTAAAAAATGATGTGTTGATGTTTAAGTGAGTTTTCTCAGACAATCAGACTTATCTAAAAGAAAAAGAAATCATTATGCTAAGCTATGTATCAAGTATCATGTTACTAATGCGTTAAGATTCAAGATCTGATCTGCATGATGACTCATGAGTCATGAGGATATTCTAAAAGAAAATCTTTCTGAAACGTTTGAGCTTGTTTTTAAGTTTTCTCAATGTTCCCACGCAAATTAGCCAGAGAAAAGGGATAAGAAGGAATTTTCCCTTCCACATTCCACTAAACTGCTTATTGCCAGTAAAAAATCAAACCTAAAAAACCAACTCTTCGTTTAAAAGTAATTAGCCGAGCTATTTTTTTCCCGAAGTGTTGCCTAAATTACGAGATCTTAAGACGATTCTAATGATGTAAAGATGGGATTAATGCTTTCTCGCGTCGAATCGAAACACAGTCGATACCCATAAACCTGTGTGACGGTTTAATTGGTACAAATAATTGTAAATAGACTGACGGTGGTTGAATTATACGAAATAGTGGCGCCTTTGCTTTACATTCCAAAATTACACAACCAACAGCAGAAAGAGTTCCACTTTGAAAGCTGAATTTGTGATAAAATGCAAGTTATTTTTTCTTCTTCTGAAGTACCATCCATGTGCATATTATGGTCGATAAAGTAGGAGACTTATTGCTTCGCCCCAAACCACCAACAGCAAGCATCCCAGTTCTTACAACATCATCCTCATACGATACGGCCTTACTTTTACTTTACTTATTGGAGCGCAATAATAAAAAGTCTGTCGGTTTGCTGGAAAAGAGAGTGTTATGGTGTCCACGTCCAACGTTTTTATGAGGATGATGTAGTAAAGCCATAAAGAAACTTTTTTATGTCAGACCTAACAGCAAAAACTAAACACAAGTTGGGATCATGAAATGTTTGTAAGTAGTGGCCAAAACCACTTTTACTTGGAGAAACCTACACAAAACGTTCCTTCATGATGGGCAATTCGCATCTAAAATTTTCTCATTATGATGTATTTACTTGTTTACAGTCAGTAATGAACGGCCCCATACATTCAGTGACAGAATTAGCCAATGGTCATTCCACTCCATCATCACACTCCATTATTTTCTTTACTTTATCGAGTGTGAACAGGTCCAATAACAGTTTCCAAACTATTTTTTCCCCAGCGACATCAAAAAAATAAGATGGCAAGAAAGGGAATAAAAGTGGAGTGACCCCTTCTTCATATATTCACATCATCAAAAGAGAAAGAAAATTTTCTCTTTTTTTAGCTGAACACTTGCCAACTTCAAGACATTTTACACACGGCATGTTCTCTTTGTACTGGCTCATGGTAAAGTTTACTTTTGCTTTATTGCTCTTTCCACTTGTCCACTTGGTGGTGTTATCCCGATGATCATGGTCATCATCATCATCAACATGAAGATGTGGCGTGGCGATGTAGTGATGGCTTATATAGTAGTGTTTGAGAAAATGAAAAGAACAAACAAACACTAAACTTTTTTGTTCTTTTCAACTTGATGTCTTTCTTCGATGACCATCTCCTGTTTCTTTTCTTGCGGCTTCCTCCCTTTTTCATTTCTCCCACAGAGAAATAAAAAGAAATAAAACTTGTTGTTTAGTCTGACTATATAGCAGTACTGGTATGTTGGGAAATATAAAGTGAAAACGGGTAGGATCAAAACTTGAGATCTAGCTTCACTTCACACACATACACTGTACTTACATTTGAACAGTGCAAGAGTATGTGCCGTCGCCCAAATAATTTTTGAGTACAAAGGAAAGTCTTACCAATGTACTTTCACTGGTGAAGTAATGCTGTAACATTTCACATTTCCAGTAAGACTTGAGGATTAGCTATGGTCCTTGGTTTCGATGGATTGGGCACGAATACAAATATGGACACGGATCAAACCAGTAAGAACAACAATAAGTTTAAAAGGAAATGGAGTGGACTGTAATACAACTTGGACATCTCTTTTTTCTCTTAAAAACATCATTGTGGTTAAAGGCGAGAGAAATAATGGCTTTTTATGGGTGGCTGCAGCAAAATGTTTACTTACCGTGTCGATGATAGCAGTAATCCCCACCTTTTTGAATATCCACTGTTTTCTTTGAATAGAGGGATACCTTAAGCGATTATTTCAAGCGTATTTTTACTAACGTTCATTCCATTTTATTCTTCAGCAGATGCATACCTTTTATAAAAATGTCTCTTGTTGCCCCATCATCCCGAACGAGAGTAGAATATGTACACTTTGTATCATTTTATGTACAAAATTAATGACTTCGTCAATATCCACTTGAGACATCAGAAAATGTAGTATGGTTTTGTCGTGTTGTTGTGTGTACCAACACCAACTTCGTAAAAATAAATCAAAGAGGAAATGAAAGCTTTCATGTTATATTTCCTTACAAATAAGATATTACTTTTACACAAGAAAACAACTGCCGATGAGCCAAAATACCACCATACCATCACCATCATACATGTTAAATGTATTATTATGTAAACCACGACAAAGCAAACAAATCACCCATGAAATATGAAGCTGAAATACACACTACAAATAATCATGTTTAAGAACGGGATACGGGCTAAAAGCACACATAATTCACTTTGTCAGCGTTGCATCATCATGATACTTTTGTTGGTTCCATCGTCATTGTCATTTTTTCCAGTGAAAAATAGAGTCATCACCTTTTCTAACACAAAACAGCAGAGATCTTCCTTTAGATATAATTTTTATCTGCTTCCGTAGCATCACCGAATCTTTTCATTTTAAAAGGAAAACATACTACTCTCTTTTTGTCTGTCTGCCTTTTTATCTTTTACCACTTTTCCATCTCTTTCTGTTTGTCCTCCTCCACCTCTTCGTCTTCTCCGTCATTTCGTCCTCCTTTGTAATTTATTTGTCTGCCTTGAGCACTTTTTCTCCTTCATTTCTCCATTCATTCACTCACTTATTCTTTTTCCCACAAAAACGTCATTATTTATGCACTCCTCCACATAAGAATGCCACCGTGAGAATTCAATTTACATTTCACTTAATTTATGAGATTGAGCCTAGCTCAGCCTTATTTTCAATGCCCGTGTTTCCTTTTTTTTACAGATTTCTGTTTTCTGTGTTTCTCTGCTTCAAGCTAAATTAGCAATCAATTTTTTAGAAAGAATAAATCTCACGTTTATTTTCAGGCAAGCTGGAACAAGGCATTATCTATACAAAAAACTCCACTTTCGTAATTTTCTGTCGGTCGTAAAAAAATGAAACAAGAAGTATTGTGGGGAAAACGGAGAAAATTGACTGCATGATTTTTCACACCCACCACCATCATCATGAACAACAGAAAGTATAGCAGCAAAAGAAAAGAAAGCGATGAGATCCTATTTTTCCAGTCGAGAAAAGAAGCAAAGTCCAGAAGAAATCCATGTGAAATCCTTCTCCTTTCTTTCTAAATCGTCAATTTCTCAGACATCTACCTTGTTCGACATCCAACAACAAAAAGGTACACATGAAAATATGTGGATGTTATGTTGCCGAGAACCCACCCGTCACGTCACGCTGATTGTCATTATCAACATCATCCTGCCTCGCAAACATCACAAAAGGGCTACTGCCGCCTCACCGATTCCATTCCATTTTTTTCTCATATGAACTGTATAACAAAGAGGTATATACATATGTATGCGGGTAATTTCTTTTGTGAAAGACAGACAATTTTTACGAGACTAATTTTACCAAGCGAGAAAAAAAACGGACGGGGAAAATAAGGTAAAGAAGCAGAAAAAGTTGCACTTTTTTACTTTCCTACTTTTTTCCCTTTTGGCGTGTCTTGTTTTTGCCTTCTGTTTTTTCATCTTCTCTACTTTCTTGTTACCTGATCAAAATATGATGATGGAAAACTATAATGCCTAAAGATCAACTATCAAATAGACATTTGAGAGAAAAATAGCTAAAAGTTTTCGGGGAAGTAAGTAATATAAGTGTGTGTGTATTATAAAAGCAATGAAAAAGCAAAAGGCTTCAAGTATGATTATATCAACATCATCATCACATCATCATCTCAAAGTCTTATTTCCTATCTCGTCTCATTTTTTTTTGTTCATGCTGGTTCCCTTCTCTTTCTGCTTTGTTCGCTTCTTGCTCATTTTTTTCTTTTTCCTCCTCTTTCTTTTGAGAGAATGATTGTCTTCCATTCATACTTGGAAACAAAATAGAAAGAAAAAGAGAAGGAAGTAAGAAGTAGCAAAGTAAAAATCATTTATTTTGTGTGCCAGCCAACAAGACTCACTCGACAAGAATGAGAATGGGGGGGATGATGATGATGATGCTCAAGAGATATTAAAGAAGAAAGTGGACAAGTGGAAAGGAAAAAGATAAAAAGTACTTTTTTACTTTTTAGTTTGATGATCATGATGATGACTACTAAAAGGGTAGCAGCAGCAGCAGAAAAAAAAGGCTTTTCCACCTTAAGGCTTCTTTCCTTTTTTACTGAGAAATGAGAAAGAACAAAAAAGTTTTCTTTTTAATTTTTCTCTCGACGAACAAGAAAAAAACTTTTTTTCGTGGAAGAATAAATGAATAGAAAAAAAGAAGTTAGAAGAGAGTTGAGTTTTCCCTTGTTTTTTTGTGAAAAATCTCAAGGATTTAATTTAATTACGTGTACATTTGCTTTCATTTTATAAGTAATTAACTACATAGAGGATATAAGAGGTTTTGAGAGTATGTTTTTAGTAATAGATTAAGTAAATTCCGAGTAGATTGAATAACAAGAGGAACAATATGATAAAAAGGAACGAGTTTTCTATGTTTTTACAAGTTTTCTACGCAAATTTGTCCATTTGGTACATATCTATAAGTAGCCTTTGCATAGGAATTTCTCCAATTGTATCCTTGAAAAAGAGGGTTTCTACTGTAGACTGGCGGACAGCTTGGAGGCTTGGTACAAGGAGAAGCATACGACCAAAACGGTTGGGTTGACGAGAGTACTTGTCGCGGATGTAGTCATTGAGAATACATTGGGCTTGATCTTGAAGCATTTCGACAGGCTGGATGTCCAATAAGCCAGTAGTTTCTAAATTAAAAAATAAATATTCATAAATTATGCATAGATAAAGATTTTAAAGTAGAGTAGAGAGAAGTCATAGATTGAGATGTTAGGCAACTGACCTGGTTTTAAAAGAATGATTGCTTTCATACATCCACACTCACTTGGATCAGGAGAAAGTTGTCGAAATCTGCCCATGATGTCTTGTATGGCTGAGATATCTTGTCGAACCAACTCATCTTTTGAAAATCGCTCAGGACACTTGGCTGTTCCCAAAAGGGTGGGTAGATCCAGAAATGCAGACCATTGCGCCAAATGGAGAAGAAAAAGTTCCTTCCAGGATTCACTCAAAAGAAGAAGCTGTGAAAGCAAATAAATAGAATTTTAGTTTTGTTACATGTTTTAATATGAATACATAGTTATTAACTGTATTCATTTTATATATCTTTACCTGATCACGTTTGGACAGCGTTTGAAACGGTTCCAATCCTTTGACCCACCGAACAGCCATAAAAAGAAGCCGAGCTGAGGTCTCTTGTACTGCTTCCCAAGTGGGATTCCAAGAAATTAAAGCTGCTGCTGTTGCTACAGAGGGGGTTGCATATGATAACCGAATATTTTGACCCGTGGATGTTGGGGGACCTCCACCAGATCCTGAGTCTGACGAACGTGGACCTGGTCCACAAACAACTTCTTGATATTGCTCAGCTGCCCTAAGTGTCTGAAGTAGTTTGGTTGAGGGATGCACAAGCAAAGCGGCTGGACTAGGGAAGGATGCTGGAATTAGTGAACCTGAATTCGGTCCATTTCCAGCAGAATCCAAGATTCCATGTCCTGCGCCAGCTGCAGCAGCTGCTGCGGCTGCGTGCTTAGCAAAGAGGTGTTGCGCTGTTGCATGCAAGTTGGACAAATGATGTGCAGCCATTGATGGAAGAAGGCTTATCATTCCACCACTATGATCTCTGCTGTTAGCAGGTGATGACACTGATGTACTTCCACCTGAGGTGGCAGAACTTACTGCTGAATTTGCACCATTTAAAGCTGCAGCTGCAGCAGCGGCGGCCGCAGCTCTGATTGAAGAAAATTGAAGACCCGCAGCTGCTGCTACAGCAGCGGCTGGGCTCAATGCAAGACTAGAGGTTGAGGAAGATGATGAAGACGAACCGGATGATGATGTAGAAGATACGGAAACTTGTACAGGCATATGAGAAAGATGTGGATGTGGGGGAGCAATGTGTTGAGGTGGATGAGAATGAAGTGGTGGAGGGGCTAATGAAGGGGGTCCAGATGAAGCGGATGAAGGTGGTGCCAGTGGGGGAGGTGGATGATGATGAGGATGAAGTGAATGATGGGGATGTAATCCTGGTAAGTGATGATGAACCTGATGATGGTGGTGATGATTGTGATGATGTCCATGTCTGTTATTGTGATTATGGTGCAAACCTCCATTTCCACTAGATCCTCCGTTACCATTTCCGTTTGAAGTGTTATTCGGACTAAGATGATGATCTTTGGGTGGCTTTGGCTTTCTCGGACCTCTTTCATGTTGTACAGCTGAAATAATTTATAACATGCAATGTATTTTTTTCTTCGTTTCACTTTTTGCTTTCCTAATTTTTTGGCTATCAAAATTCTATTAAAAAACGTTGGCCATTGATAACAATCATATTTTCTTTATGTACAAGATAATAAATTTGACTTTTTAATTTGCACTTTACAGTATCCTCCGTGAAAAATTATTTCTACACACGCAGGGCAAGTTCGTTAAAAGAAAATGCAATAATAAGTAGCAGAATACGTAGTGAACGTGAGTGTGAATGTGAAACAGACTGTTTGGATGACGTTTTGAATTATGTGCAAAATCTATATAAAAACAGTAACTCATCTTCCCAAACAACATAATGACCCAGGACGGGGCGTTGTTTGCAGTACCTAATGACTAATGACTAATGAGAAAGCTTACCATCTTTGTTCATTGATGCTTCGAAACACTTTCTGAGTCTGCACGCTCGACACTGGTTCCTGTGCGTTTTGTCAATGGGACAGCGTCCTTTCAGATCTCCTTGCGCCTTGCAAGTGTACACTCGGTTGCGATGAATGCTCCTCTTGAAAAAGCCAGAACACCCTAATACACAACAACAGGATTCAGTATACTTTGCAAAACATAACAATAAATAACTCATTCTTTATTAAAAGAAATTAAATTAAAAAGTCGATTTATTTTTCACACGCACCATCACACGAATATATTCCATAATGCTTGCCAGAACTCCGGTCACCACACACTTTGCACGGAATGTCTAGAAGACGGTCACCTGTACCCATAATATCAATTTTCATTCCTGCTGCTGCTCCTACCACACAACTTTATAGTAAACTTTCTTCCTCTGTCTCACTTTGCCCCTTTGTTCACAGGCCGTGTAGTCCCAAGAGAGATATCTGTGATACTGATCTCTTGTTGTTTTGGAATTTGTATGAGAAATAGGAAGAGCAATTTTGGGATGCTGACTGCTTCAGTGAAAGGTTATATAGACACTCCGGAAAATGTTTGGAGTACAGGCGAGAGTTACTTTGTTGTAGTGCCTGGCTCTTCGACTCAGTCAGAGTGAGAGTAAGAAAGTGAGGGAACGACAGAGAGGAGAGAAGTGAAGTAAGCACTAAAGGCAGTAAGTAGTAGTGAAAAAGGCAAATTGTGAGATCGTGATCATATCATGATCATGGGTGTAGAAAGTGAAGCTGAATTTGAAGAAGTGCTGTTCCAGGAAATGGGCTGGTGTGGTTTTACGTTTTCACGGCAAGGAAAATGCATGGAAAGGGAAGCAAATGGTAGAAGTAACGAGAGAGCTAGGAAAGCACGCAGGGATTGGCTGGCAGTTGTTGAAGGAAATGCTATCGGTTGTGGGCGATGATAATGACTAAGAAATAGAATGTTTATTTGTGCTACTTTCTGGATTTAATGTTTTATATTGGTATACATTTAAAGAATCACATAAATGACATAAAAATATATATAATAAATAATTGTACTATAATAGACTTAGCCAATTTATTAATTTGCTGGCTTTCAAACCAGCTGTATAAAAATGTATAGAAATGCAATTATGCTACCATTTCATTCCAAATTATCACAATGCCCCATTGTCAACATACAGTAACTCACAAGCTGGAGAAAGAACAGTGTAAAGAGTCAAAGCAATAAAAAGAGAAGGGTGCAAGTGTGGTGATACACAACATCATATGTGAGATGAGTTGAGGATCTTGCATGATGGGTTAGATGGCAGATAGAGAAAAGTGAAAAAGCCAATTGTGAGAAGGGAGATGGGTTGTGAAAGGAAAACAGGGCGGAGTGTAGCAAGAAGAATGAAGAGCGCAAAGTGACTTTTTGGCTTTTCTCGTATCGACTCCGCCTGTGTACTCCCGTATTGTATGAAAGAAATCCATTGGAGGAGTTTGCATTTAAGAGATGACTTTTACTGTATAATGATTCTGAAAAAGAGAAAAGATCATATATGTCCTATGTACCATTTAATTGGCTGCCATTAAAAACGATTGCTTACACGGCTTGAAAAAATGTGTAGCAAATAAAGTAATGCATCATACTCTGTTTTTTACTTTTATTATAATCGTGAATTGGGATTTTATTCATTCGGCAAGAGCAGATTAATTTCATTGTCAATTCGGATGAGTCAATGGGAGTATGAACATCTGACTTTCTTCTCCTTTTGTACAGTCTACATTTATTTTAAGCGGAAAGCAATAATTTATATGGATTACTCGCTCCCTTCGTTTTAACATACATGCATATTTTTTACATAACAAATCACAATTTTTCATTGCGTGATCAAGTGATCATGAAAAAGCATCTCATCAAAAATTTAATTAATTTTAAAAACTTTTTTAGAATTGTTTCAAAAATATACTTTCCCCATCTTGTTGTTTTTCTGCTGAAATTAATCGAGTTATTAGCTTGTTCAATTTTTTATGAAATAACTTTTTCATTTTGTTTTGTTACGAGAAGAAAGTTGAAAATATGAAAATTGAAAAAGTTGCAAAGATAAAAGAACGAAATGAAATGAAAATTATTGAAAGTGAAAAACTTATGTATTCTTTGTTTATACAAGAAAATTCACTAGCTCGTTAAAATAATTTCATTGTATGTGTAATTGTATTGCTCACTTGTTATTCTATTGCGTACAACACTCTATTATTCTAATAATTTGGATGTTGTTTTTTCCATTGTTTGTCAGCAGGATATTATGCCATGTGCATATATTGTGCTTTGTGTGTGAGATAACAGATACTGACTGTGTAGATTGTAGAATAACATGATTAATCCCTGGTTTTACTTTTCCTCCCACCACCACCAAAACCCGAGAACCAAAAGAACAAACTTGTCTTACTTTTACTTACTTAATGCCTTTCTACTCTTTTGTTTGTGCATCACCATCATCATCATGATCATCAAACAGTTCTCCACCGCCACCGTTCCGACAGTCACCACTTAAGCATTTCAACTTCAACTCAACAAAACTTATTTATTACTACACCACACGGAATAGCTATTCATTTCAGTTCAGTCAGATGAGCCAACGCCAGCAGCATCTAGCATCCCGTATGAATTTCCCATATTATTTTCCAGTACACTTGCTTATGCATGTGTGTGGTTACAGCCACAAAGCCTTCTCCAGCATCATCATCATCTCTATATACACCAAAAAAATAAAAAGGAAAATGAAGAGAAAATTGTGACTCACTTGCAGTTGTTGTTCTTGTTTTCAAAATCATCATCAACACGACAGACCATCTAGCCAGCCTCCTCAACAAACTATATACAAGCTCTTCGTATAGTGACTGGCGACGGTGACGGCTTTAAAGTTGGAAAATTTTCTGTAATCCTCTCATTTATAATTTTGTATTTTACTGCTTTCCTTATGGCATTCATTCAGACTCACACTCTACTCTAGTTTTGTGGAGTGAAGCTCTGGAAAAGCTGTGGAATTAGCTGGAATTTTACATGCATGTGTGCATAATATAAATATTATATTGAAACAAGAGAGCAAGCAACTAGCTCCTTTCACTATGTTTATCTTTGGCGTTTTGTTGATGTTGATACCATACCACCACCACCACCACCATTGGTGCTCCCATTGTTGTATTCATTGTCAGCTTAGCGAGTAATGTAGCTTAAGAATGTGGGATTAGAAGGGCTTACTGCCATTCCCACTTTTTGCCTGCCTGGAAGTGTGAATTTGGAATGAGTGGGCCACACATATACTCTAAAAAGTGGTGCGCGGTGGTGGTGACAATGATAAAGATAAAATTTGTTTTTTGTTTCAGCTTAGCAGCCTTTTTCCTCATTGTAATGTATATTATGATGTATATGTATGTATAAACTTTCTATATTTTGTATGCAGAATATATGCCGATATGATGATGTTAGTGATGATCATGTTGTTGGAACCAGCCAAGTGTGAAAAGTAAAAGTAGAGGAGTCCTTTAGCCATGTAGCCATAATATCAGCTTTATCCTCACTACCATCAATTTTTCTTCCTTAAAAAGCAAGTAGTAATTTACACAGCATATTTTTTGGAGGTTCTCCAACTTATTTGTAAATTTGGGGCATCATGAGCAATATGAACATACCTACCTAAAGCACATTAACATAAAGTCTTCATGCGTGGGCTCGAGATGTGGTCCATCAAATGGCTTTTTAATTAACCCAGTAAGCGTGCTCCAAAGCCCATGATTAAACGTTGCCCTGTATATAACATAGTACTGTTATAAATGTCGTTTGATCGCCCACTCAATAATAATGAACACTTGTGCTCTCTCAATGACTAAATTTTTTGTTTATGCATTATAGGGACTCGTGATAAATAACTTATTAGTTTCACTTGATTTTATGTATGTAAAAGGCGTGATGCTACTATGTGTATGTACTCAAGTCATAAAAATTTATTGTTATCCGACCTTGTACATTCATGCGTTTTTATTTACTGGCAATCGAATAAGTTTTGATCAAATTGGGATTAAGAAAAAAGGTCTTCAAGAGCTAGCCAACATGAAATTCAGTCTACTTTTTCAAAATATACTTAGTAGATAGTGTAAATGGACAGGAAATGCAAAATTAGGAAATTTCCCGACCTCAGAGAATCCCTTATAACAATTGAATTTTAAGTTCATCGCCCTTTATCAGTAAACACGTTTTATTTCAACTAAGCAATGTTTATGAGGGAGGCTAATCGCTTTGCTCCCTTCCCTTTTTTCATTCACCCACCATGATCGCCTGAATGAGTGAATTGAATAGGAAGCAATTCGTTACGCAACATTGATGATCCCGTGCCGAAAAATAGGGAGCCAAACAACAACCAAGCGAGAATAAGAAGGAGGCTAAAGGAAAAAGGGAACAATTCACCGAATCTAATTCCTTTTTCAGTTCAGTGGTTCAAGAGAAACCAAAAAAAACGACTGTTGCTGCTGATGCCCTCATTTCTATTATTTTCGTTACGGATAATACCACATCTCCTTTTGCTTTTCTGATTCCATCCGTTTTTGTAAATGACAAATCGCCATGTTATGAACATGAAGCGCAAGAATGAAAAAAAAACAATCAAAGAAACATGCTGACATTAGATACCCCCATCATCAATGTTTTCCAACGTTCCGTTATCATTATATTCATGATCATGATAAACATGATGAACACCCAGTCATTTTGATGATCATCTGGTGGTGTGGTGATCATGGTTAGATGATTTGGTGACAGCTCAGCTCATCGTCAGACTCAAGAGAAACTGGAAATCAAGAAGAGTTACATTTTCCCGTTTTCCTTTTCTATGTACATAGCAAGTAGACATACTCTCATCGCCTCATCTCATCACCATCGTCGTAGGAGTCAGTTGCTACTTTTCCCAGATTTGAGGAAAATCCAAAGCTGCATGGATTTCTCTGCTGCTGGCTCACTGGCTCTATTTCTCGCTTTCTATCTCTGCGGTTGGTTGTCTTTCTGCCGTTTTGCTGTTTAATATTCGTACACATGCACGGATGAAAAAAGATTACTTTTCATAACCATTTTTTTGTAAGTATTTTTAAACATTTTATTATTATAATATTCTGTTTTTACAACGTTTACATAAGAATGTATAGAAAGCGAAAAGTGTGTTGTATCAGAATCAGAATATGTCCTTTGTAAACGATTCTTGTATTCAAATAACAAATAAAATGGATACTGTTTGCTTCTAGCTGAAAAAAATCGGATTGTTAATAAAAGATTCAAGGATTCAAGGGAATTTAGAAAAACGAAACCCTTGTCCATGAAATCAGAATACTGTGCCTTTTTAAATTCTCAAGCATTTGATGTAGTGATTTTCCGGATGGAATACGTAATTCGCTTTTGAATACATTTCTAAAGATTCTATTGTAGTCTAGTAATATTATTTTATTACTTTTCTCTGTATGTCTCATGATAATGTCTTTGGAATCATCGAAAACCACTTTGACAAAGGATAAAGAGGGAGAAAAGGATATGATATGAGACGAGGGACAATGTCGTCTGATTTTGGAGGACTAAATAAATTTCAAAACAAGGTAACTGTAGAACATGTGGAGCTGTCGTGGTCGTTCACATTCCAAAAAATGTCTTACGTAAGCGATTTTTTTGATGATTACAGTAAATAAAATAATTAGATTTCAAATAAAAGTGAATAGGAAGTTGATAAATTTTATGCAGACAGGGAGAAAGCAATCAGTTAGAATGGTTTTTGTTCCTGCTGTTATAAGTGATTCTTAGCTGGTTCTCACTCCAGGAGATATTTTTAGATAAGTGTTGATAAACAGAGGTAAAATGTTAACATTTTTAACTGTAACTTCAAAAATATAAAGTAAAGTGGATGATAGAAAAGAGGTTCGAGGTTTTTATACATTTATATGTTTTTTCTATTTGTTTTATTTTTTCTTTGCCTACCAGGAAAAGATTGTAAAAACGCAGTATGTGACCTCGCATAATAAAATTAATACAAAAAACCCTGATGTCCTCCAATACATTTTATGCTCGTTTTTATAAGAAAGCAAACACTGAACTGACAATAATAATTCAGTTTTGAATGGAATCATAATAATAGCATAGATAACAATAAAAATCATGGGACCAAAGATTTATATTCAAAGAAAATTTATTCCTTCTGTGAATCTGCACATTTTTGCTTTCCAACGTAAGCTTGAGAAAAAACTCTCATAAAAACCACGGGACACGAGGCAAATGGAAGGTGGCAACTAGGTAGGTATCAAATGTGTATATAATTTATAGACTTAATAGATGATATGTCTATAAACGATATAAACAGAAAATGAACATGCGTTTGTTTAATAAGGTATCATATCTACATATAAGGTATATCTGTACGGTATTGCAACGATATCTTAACTAATGAGTAGGTGTTCAAAGGTATGACGTATGCAAGTAATCATATCATTTTGCTCATCAAAACCTCTGAAGAGAAAGTTGCTGTCGCTTTTTCCCCGAGCAAAAGTGAGCAAGCTAGCAAGTTGCATAAGTTTTGAAGAGAAAGATCAAAACTAAGCAGCAAAAATGTTTTTCTGAAAAGTAACAAGAAAACTGTATTTGTTTTTGAGCATTTTGAATATAAATACTATACAATACATCTTATTCATTGTTAGGTATTAAGTTATATAAGGTTGTATGTTATATAATAGAATGAGTCTTTACTTGTGTTTTCTCCAAATGATATGTAAGGTGATTTGTTCTCTTGTGAAATAGCCGTAAGAAGTGATACAAGCTGCAGTCTCCCATAATATAAGCTGCTTACTTTTTGCAAAGATGAAAAAGAGGGTAATATGCAACCACAATAGGTACATTCAACTATATATTTATATATCTTTTCAATATATGAACAAAATTATATAATGGTTAAAGTGAAATGAAGTGAACAGCCAGTGTTTTTCACACAAGCCAAAAATTACAACTTCAAAAAGTTATTACATCTTCTCTTCCCACTCAATTCTCTCAACAAAAATTACAAAATAAAGAAGTGCCTTTATGCCTCTATACACACTATACATACAACATACGTTTTATCATAAATAAAATTCAGGAAAGTACTTTAGCCTTAGCCCCATTTCACTTTTGCTGTTGCTTTTCTCCTCTTAGTTTCTGTTCAGCTTAATTCCTTTGTGACCGTTCTGCTCTCATTATTCCGTGCTTCCACTTTCATTTTATATAACATCCGAGAAACAAATATTAACCTCAAGCTTTATGAAATCCTACTTGTTCATATACACATATAACTTCATATTGATATTATGGCTTTGTTTATTGAGCGGATGAATCTGTCGAAAAGGCGTCCACCTGGTAAAGTTCTCAGGAGCACCATCATCATATCACCAGACCAGAGAAGAGAGAAGCGAATAGAGAAAACGGGATGGGATGGTTAAATATTTTTTACAAGGAAGCTGCACATACGTACAAAACAAATATGAAATGACTAATTTCAACTTGCGGGGGTTAGACTAATATGAGAGTACGGACACGCAAAGCACTCTTTTGGGATTGTTAGAAACTATCCCATTTCACTGTCTCAGTTTTCCGTATTCGACAACGACCACAACAACCATAGCACCTTTGGCAAGCAAGAAATTTCAATTTTCTCCACATTTCACCACAAAATACCAACACTGCACATATTAGTCCCATTGCCAAAATCACAAATACTACAGTAATATTTCCCTGCATGTCTGATGCCTTATTTCTGCCCGTCTCCCCAATCAAATTATCTTGCAGAGATCCTCCTCTAATTCGAATCAAGACATTGACAAGGAAATCTGTCCACCATTCATAAAACCCACTTGCATATAAACTCTGGATTCTTTTCAAAACTGCGGGGTTCACCCAACGAACAAACATTAGTCCATAGTCCTTGCTTAAACCTAAATGATCTCCAAGAAATGCACTTTTCCCTTCCCTTTTCAGCCTGTAATATAACGCATTTGCCTCAACATCCGGTAGAAACAGGGCTGTGTAGTTACATTCTTTGAGGACGTCATACTCCGAAACTGTTCCATAAAACAACATTTCAATCCAATCTGGATGAACTTTGGTAAAGTTGAAATTCATGATTCTTACAATACGATTCGGTTTACTTGCTACAGGTAACCATTGCCATGGGTGCCAACTTTTTGAAGTTTCACCCTTTCCGTAAGAGAATACTTCACTGTAAAATATGTTGCTAATGTTACTATGGTTACCAGTTTGAAATGAGTTTTTAAGAAACCAAAAAGCAGCAGTTGAAAAATGTGGAAATTTTCTATGGAAACCAGTAAGATAGACTGTTCCCCTGATATAAATTTTGAAACCAGTTAGATTTAATGTTTCTAGGTCATCAAATGGGATTGGTTCCCTTGGAAGTGTTACGTGAGTAATATTTTCGTTTTTGAAAGCGTTGCTCAGAACAATACCAATTATAAGGAAAGCACCAACTAAAAGGCGAATGGGACTGTGATGAGATATTAAACGAAGGTTGATGGGGTCGCCTTGTTCGAAAAGTATTTTTAGAAAACATAGCATTGAAGAAAATACAGAATTAAGGGATTTTGAGCTGTTGTTGGTGTTATCATGAGGATATTTGGATTGATACCAGAAAGAGAATCCGTAGGCTGCCCACCCAACGGAAAACACGCTAAGAGAAATTCCCACCCAAATGGGTAAGTCAAAAATGGCAATAAGTTGACAAAATGCTTGGAATAAGGTTGTATGTGTGGGATTTCCACAACTAACAAATTTCAAACGACTTGGGTGAAAATGAAAGTGGAAATAATCTTCTGTTCCGGAAGCAAATGTATGAATTCCAGGTTCCACACCAAATCGACCAGGACCACAAGGTTGGGATTTGGAAGTACTTTTTGTTCCACCAAAATTCAATAAATTTAGTAAGCGGTTAACTGAATATGATGTTATGTTCACTAAAGCACTTTTTAGCAGCATTGCTTCCACATCAAATCGCATTTTACTGACCAAGCGTTGATCCTTTTTCCGATGTTCTTTAAACCGTTTATGAAAGGAAAATAGTTGAAGATATTCCCAAGTATTTCCTGTTGGAGTTTTAGATATTTTTTCTAAAGATCTTCGAAATGAATGGTCGACTTGAATATTCCAGAAAATTTTGCCAACATTTTTGGAATTGTGCTCTGTTATCGTATTCGTTATATCTTCTAATTTTTTAACTGAATTTAAAGGAAATGCACCAATTGAATCACAAGCACTACAATATCGACATAACCAAATATAATTACGTTCACCTAAATCAATAAACATTTCTCGATTTGAGGGTGTAAACTCAAAATCTGTGAGAAAAATTCCTTTTCTTGTAATTGTAAGGGAATTGGACCACGAATGAAAGTATTCAGGTTTTTGTCCAGGTTCTGGAATAAGTAGATCATATTGTGCTCTAGATATAATGAATCCCTTCACCTTTGAATTAAAAAGTGTACTCCAATGATTCTTTTCTGATTCAGACAAATTTACAGCGTGATACAAGAATCTTTTAAATGAATATGGGATAATTAGAAACGGCATGCCCATTATGGAGTCCCACTCATAAAATGTGGGATCCTGCTTATGACCAGGGGGGTGAATGTAAAAGTGTGCTTCACAATTCCACAATTTTGCGGAAGCTGTTTTGTCAAATGTTGGGAAATCGTTGCAATGGGCGTCACTGTCATAATGAGGGCAATATCCAATATTCTCAGATTTATTTCGAGGAACTGAACTATATGGATAAACACGTACTTGTGTTACGGATGGTAATATTTTCAGGTTTTGATTTTCATAGGTAACTTTAATTACATCGTATCTGGAAAGGATTAACGGGTATTTTGGTTTGAGATCATTATTTCTGTAATTGATAAGATGAAGTAGACAGTCTGAGAATAGTTGAATGTGGGCATTTATATTTATGGAGGGATTGGGAAAATTACTTGAGGAATTTCTAAAATTGATTTTGGAATAGGTGCGTCGTATCTCTTTGAAAACTGAAGGGGCAAATGGGTTATTAAAATTAAATGAAAATATCACTGGTAAAAATGCCAGTGTGGCGAGGATGAAAGTTGCTCTCTCCATTTTTTCTGCTTTAAAAAGAAATGAACTGCTTATTTAATCATTCTGTAAAACTGACAAAGGTTTGGCTATAATATATGCTATGCGTATTAATATTAAAATGTAATCTAAATTCAACACGCATAATATTATTTTACATATATATCATGATGAGAATTGAGGACCAAGCACCAAATGGATTGGATTTCTCACATTAAACTAATTACTTAGTTTTGTACACCTGTTAAGAAACATATTAATTTCACTTCATGATATTGCCGAAAAGGTACATTATACAATGTGTGGGTAGGCATTCACATAAAACCATAAATAATTAATTACGCTTTTGATGGTCGAATATTTTTTGGTGTTTATGTTCATGGTGGTCTTTCGAAGCAATGGAGAGGTGGACTTATACCTAAATTAATTATGGACGTTTTATAACAAAATGAAAGTGCTTATTTTCTCAGTTATTGACGTATGTCGTATGTACGTACATATGTGTTTATTTTCAAAACGAAAATAGACAAATCACTACAGCCAAAACCGAATCATATCATAATAAGCAGTTAATTATTAAATGTAGGAAATCAGTTGCTATTTGCTATATATTTATTTCCCAAGCAAATGCATAAACTTCCTTTTCGTAGAGAATTATGGATGACACAGCATGATAGAAATGTCGTTTCGAACGTTCCAATTAATCTTGTATGCAAAAAATTTCTTCACTTTCTGTCATCATCAGAAACAATTGTTCTCACTGTGCCCGCATGGGCACTCAAACAATGTAGGTTAAAGTTAACAAGCATCATTGAAGACGAGAAAATGAAGACGGTCTTAGGGTGACCAAGTCGTGCATTGAACATGCACCAACCAAGAGTCGAACCAGGACAATGCTACGAAGTAAAGCGAAACTCTATCATTTCTCCTGTGACATCTAGCATCGGAATCATATGAAAATATTGCAGAGTCTACATTGTGAATTTTTGAATCCACCAAAATGTAGTCATCTAGTTTCCAAAATATTCCGAAAAAATGACAAGCCAAATATGCGCTTATGTAGTTTTAGTTAAATAAAATTAGTAAGATTAAAACTTTAATTTAATAGCCTTGTGTAACTTGGCAAGGTTGCAAGGATTTGCTGTTTGCAAGCAAGCGAACGATGATGATGATGACTGGGTGCAGGGTGTATGTAATGTATGCATGTCATGTATGTATGGTTTGCATAAAGCAGCACAGTTGAACAATAGACAGATGGTCAATGGTTCATGTTTACATTGCATTGGGTGTTTACATACACATATTTTTCAAGCTGTCATTAAAAGACAGGTTTCATTTAAAAAATTCGAAAGTTTAATTTAGTTAATTAGTTAGTAAAGTAGTGGAAGGTTTTAAGGGAAGAGATTTGTGTTTAGGTGTACTGATTTGTGTAGAGGTGTTTTAACAGAGATTATTCAATGCAGTGATACTTTTAAGTGAAAGATGAGTTTATCTGATATTTTTGCATCAAAAGACTTTGACCCGGAGAAGTGTAAGTTTATAGAGTTTTAAATTTTATTCGAGAATGTGAACTAAGTCTGTTGGTAATTATTGAAGGAAGTAATATCGTTTAATTTTTGGCGTAGATGTAAATGAAGTTGGGTCTCAATGTGTGGGCGGAGTTGAACTGGTCAGTCATAAGGCAAAGCTGCAAACTTTATCTGACGAGACCCATTTCGCATTGAAAAAGAATGTTTTCCAGCATTATGAGCAGTTCATTGAAACTGCAAAGGATATATCCTGTAAGGTTACTAGATATTTACCTGTTTGTGGTATTTTTCAAGGTTTAAGTTTAACATTTATGCAAAAAGTAATCATTATCTCTTTCATTTTACCAGATTTGGCTGGAGAGATGTATCAAATTTCACAAATGCTCAGGGATCAAAAGAGTTTGGTTCAGAACATTTTGGACACTTCAATTATAGCAAAACGCCCTACACCACAAGTGCCTATTACACCAACGGAACCGGAAGTAAAGGCTAAAATCATCGCAGATGATAATAGGAAGAAGCTATTAACTTTATTAGAAAAAGTGGAGGGTGCTGCGGTAAGTTTTATGAATATTTCAATCATTCATGAGCAAGGATAGTAGGAATTTTTCTGGAAAACTAACTGAGTTGGACCTTTTTATTTCAGGAAGTGATTGAACATGATCATCGAGTTTTAATCCATGAAGGAGATCTTTTGGAAATTGATCCTGATAGTTACTCTGCAGTTCAGAGGAAAAGAGGGTACCTGTTTAATGATGGAATTATGTTAGCGCAATGGGTTCCTAACAGGTAAGCTGACAATTATAATTTATCTAGCAGGATCAAAGTAAAAATGAAATGTAATATCGTAACTCATTTTATTGTTTTTTATAGGAGAGGCCCTCAGCGCTACAAATTCGAAGCATTTTACGAACTAGGTGCTATTGGACTTGTGGTCAACATAAGGGATCCAGAGTGTCCAAAATGTGTATTTAAACTTCTTATATTTCCAAGTGTGCACTTGCTACAGTGTCCAAATCAGCAAGAGAAGGTAAACTAATGCAACAATGGACATGAAATAATACTTTGCACACAGACAGATGCCGTGCAACTAATTATATTTGTGTTTTCAGGACTCCTGGGTGAACAACATCGAGGGACAGCAAAAGATTTTAAGGAATCCTGCAAAATCTATCAATAAATCGACATCTATTGATAGTCCAGTGACAGAAGCACATCCTGGCTTTCCCTCAATAGATTCTGAGAGAGCCAAGAGCCCTGAGGATTCATCAATGGTTTCCTTTCAACCGCCGTTACCTGAATGGATTCTTGACATTCCAGAAGATCTTGACGTGTGGATAGCGCAAAGGAATTTCACAGAGGCTGTGAATCAGTATGAAAGTTTCCAAGAATTTGTAGATGCACAGCATATGAGTCTAAGTTTGAGAGACATCAAGTAAGAGATTGTAAAATGTGATGAATTCAATATTTGATCATTTTTCTTATTCATTTTGAAATAACCAATCACTTTTCTTGTTTCTTTGTAGAGCGAAAGTGGAAGCCAGAATTAAAACATTGATAGAAATCTTGGTCAGTGATTTAGAAATAATGACGCCTGCTAAGATACTTCAAGGTGGACCACGATCTATTAGAAAGTCTGTGGATTTGCTTGTGCGACTAGGAAGAGAAAATCAAGCTTCCCAATTGTTCTTAGCTCATCGATCTGCCTACATTAAGCAGAGGTATGGAAGCTCTGGATTTGACATGAAAGGCATTTACTAAAAGTCATTTTGATGTTTGTAATTTTTCCAATAATACTTTGTTTCCTGTTCATAGACTTAAGCAGCTAAAAACAGAAGGGCGAAGCCAGATATACTTGGATCATATGGCGGTGATATTTTTCTCAAACATTCAGGAAACTATGAAAGAGTATAAAAGATCTTTCTCTGAAAAAATTTGCGGAGTTGCAAGTAAGACCCGTTACATTACAAAAAATAGTGACTGTATTTTCAAGATTAGGATGATAATGCAATGTTGATTATGAAATATAGGTTTAGTGGTTTGGGTTAATGGCGAAGTTGTAAGCTTTGTAAACTCGTACTGTCGCCTACTGTTTGGACCACAGGCTCATCTTTCAACTGTATCGAAATCCGTTGCGAATCTCCGGTCAGAAAGTCAACAGGTACAATGAAAAAAAAACTATTGTTTGACGAATGATGAATGAAAGAACAAATTCGTTTACTGTCTAAGTGTACATATTTATTACCTTTTATTTGCTTAGTTGAATGAATTCGGAATGGATATATCCTGCACTGTTGATTCCATTTTACTACCACATATCGAACGTACCGCAACTGACGCAAAAGACAAGCTAATTGAAGCTGTGAAACACCGCTACCGTGCTACAGATGAGATTGGCACTCAGATGAAATTCGCAGATAAGGTGTCTCTCTCAAAAATGATGGAGGAAATGTCCCAGCTTGGGATAGATAACATGCATGACTATAGAGCAAGTGAAGCATCTCTTTCAATCGGAAGCAGCACTGTAGCATTTGCGAAATCATGGCTTCATTTTTGTGAAGATGTTATGCAACTTATTGCACCTGAATGGCAGCTACTCATAGAGACCGCTATTTGTGAGGTTCTACTCACAGAATTGAAACAGTTAGAACGGACCAAAAAGAAAATGGCTTACAATTCCAAAATACTAGACATAATTGAAAGGGGAGCTTGCTTTATTCTTGGTCCTGTATGCAAAGCAGGTGGTATGGTTTATAGAAAAGCAATGGGAGAGGATCTTCAGGAATTACAAGTAATTACGGAAGAGTTCAGACATTTGCGAGGTGGTGGCTCTAGCCGTAGTGGTAGTCCAAGTAAGCGAGCTCCAGTACCTCTACCAAGAACTCTAAGTGGTGGTGGCAATGGATCCAGCGGAACAACAAGAACTAAATTTACAACACCTGAGTATGTGTAATGTTAATTGGTTCCCAAAACCTGTTGACACATTTCACATTTACGCTGAAGGCCAAAGATAAATTTTTTGTGCTATACAAGAAGCCTTTGTTACCGTTATTTATTCAACTGAAAAGTTTTACTACTACAAAAATGTTATCATTAGAAAGATTTTATAACGCAATGTTGTTTGTTGCAAAATAAAGAGAAATTAGCTCATTTTCATTAGAAGTTTTACGTACTTTTGTGTTTTGTTGTTTCTTTCATGGAACTGGAACTGCATCATCATGGTTAGTCATAGTAGTCGTGAGTCATAAATCAAGAATTACTTCCAGGAATGATATACAAAAGGTTTTCATCTGAGTTCAGCTAATATCATTTGCCATACATAAAATAGCACTGTATAAATGGCAATTTTCTTTTGGTTAATTGCAATAGCCTACTTCTTATCTTGTTTTGTATGTACCTGTTTGTCCCATCTATCTTTACTTCATAATTCCCTTTAATATGCATACTAGTTAATGTAATGAACTTTCCATTATGCTTGATATTTTTCGTAAAAATTGGGTTCTTAATATTTTTAGAGTTTCAAACACGCATATCCAAGTTCGACATTAATTGACGAGTCATGCCATTGAAACTTGCTTTTTGCAATAAAGGTGCATGCTCATACCATCAATCCCAATGATTTTTTATCACTGTCTGTGTCCATCGATGAAATTATGATTTCACCTTTGCTCATTTTTTGTAAGTGCGGTGCTTAAGCACGTTTAAGTGGATCGTTTGCACTTGTTGGTGCTGGTACATATGTCTGAAATTACGCAAACATTTTACACAAATTTGAATTACTAATTAAAATTATAATTGAGCATCAATAGGTTTTCAATGTTTCAACATGAAAAAAATGACAAATTTATCATATCTCAAAGATTTTCCTATGACAGATATGAATTGATGATAATGGCGTTTGGCGTATGAGATTTTTTAAATAAATAAAAAGGCGTGCTGTATCAAAATTAAAAGCCAGCTATCGGGCTTTGGAACCTTTACTTTGCCAATATTATGCCGTCATTTACTCATTGCTCGGTTTAACCATTAGGCACGAGATAATTGATGACGAATGAAAATGCATAACAGCCCGATTCGATTGCATACTTAAGAAAAAATATTGTGAACATAATATTTTATCACTTTTATAGAAACAATCATGTTATTAATAATAATAGGTAATTTATTTTTCCGAAGAACAAGAAGCCATGGCCATCGTGTACAACCGGTATCACTACGTTCGTTATGCACAATGTTAGCTTTATCAGTCAGTACCTCGGCCATTTATATTCATGTTACGCTGTGCCAAGTCACAAGCGTTATGTGATGTGTAAATGTAATGTAAGCGTTACGTAGTGTCACCTTTTTCCAGTTGTCATTCATGTAATCAGAAACAATGGGCAAACAAGAAGTGATAACCTAAGTAAAATGTAGTTGATTGTATTTCTGACGTTTGGTCTTACTCTTGTCCTTTAATTTCATTATCTTGAATATTACCTTGCTAGAAATCCTCTGCTTGATATGATTGACATTTTTGGTTACAAATGCCACTCTATGCAGGTCAGATATTTTTACAATACTTAATCACTGTCGCCATCGTATCAAATTGACATTATCGTAAAGATAACTATTTGTCAAATATCGAGTGCATTTTTTTATACATTGAAGCAACATCTTATAAAAGTTCTTTTTTAAATGTTGTCTGTCGCATGGATTAAAATGACAACGTGGTCGTTTGGAAAGACTTTTTAACAAAAAAGTATATTTTCCCAGCGAATCTCGCTTAGATAAAATCTTGATTTAGTTAGACAAGAACTCATTTCATGATTTCAAATTTTTAAAGTCTGTGTCCAATATTTTTGTAACGAAAAATGCAAAACAAGTTACCCATTGGGATAGCTGTGTTAGGCATCCTTGTTGTGGCACTAGCTGCCATTTTAGGATGGGCTGTGATACCGAAGGTGATCGATAACAAGATCTCGGATCAAACCAAGCTTGAAGAGGATGGTGAGACGTTTGAAAAATGGCAGGATATTCCGTATCCAATCTACTTGTCTTTTCAAGTATTCCACGTTAGCAATCCAGACGAGGTTGAAGCTGGCCAGAAGCCTATCCTTGTGGAGAAAGGACCTTACGCTTATAGGTAACATACAAAACGATACAGATTCTGAAGCAAAAATATATTGGCTTTTCTTGAGAAAGTAAGTAAATTATTGCATTTGAAATCCTCTTTTAGACAAACTCGTGAGAAGGTAAATATAACTCATAAGGATCCAAACGACCCAACGTATACAATTCAATACAGGGAGAGAAAGACATACTTTTTTGATGCAGAAAAGTCTAATGGAAACAAGGAAGAGGACTTAGTTAATGTGATTAACATTGCATTTGTTGTAAGTTCTTTACATTTATGCGAAATAATTGTATTGAATACACCCATTGAACCGATATTTAAAAAAGGGAATCTGATTTTTGCAGGCTGTTGTTCATGGAGTTAGGTCCAAAGTCCCTGCTCTTGCTACCTTAGTTGCAAATGGATTTTTAGGGACGGAGAAACTGATTCGCAGAGATGTGAAAGTTGGGGAACTTCTTTTTGAAGGATTTGACGTTTCTTTATACACAAACAACCCTGTGCTGGCTTTGGCACTTCCTGGAGAATTTGATGGTGGAAGGTTTGGTTTGTATAAAGGGGTAAGTCAACACATAAAAAAAATTACATAAGGAATCTTTTTTCTTGTAGAGAAGTCGTTGTCATGTTTTGACTTAACAATTGAATATGTTTACAGGAAAATGGAACCGACTCCGAGATATATAACATTTACACTGGTGTGGACACTCACGAACATTTTGGAGTGATTAAGGAATATTCAGGGAAGGCGAATCTTGGTTTCTGGGTTAACAATACTGAATGCGACAAAGTCAAGGGCTCGGATGGATCTCTTTATCCCCCATTTTTCACGAAGGAAAGGAAAGTTGACGTCTTTAGCAGTGATTTATGCAGATCACTTTCGTTTGAGTTTTTGGAAGAGGTTGAGTTCGAGGGAGTTAAAGCATATCGTTTCGTGGTCCCCAAGTGGACTTTGGAGGATCCCCGAATAAATACTGAAAATCAATGCTTCTGCAACACTATGCCAGACTTGGAATCCTGTCCCAGAGCTGGAGCAATATCTTTAGAGAAGTGCCGTGGTGGGGCTCCAATCACAATGTCCACACCATATTTCTTGGATGCAGACAAAGGATACTTGGAGGACAGTGGATTAGCAAATCCTGATCGCGAGAAGCATGTGACTTTCCTTGATATTGAACCTCATTCCGGTGTACTTCTCAGGGGTCATAAGAGAATTCAGGTTAATGTTGATCTGAAAATCGGAACTGGAATAAATGCTTACAAGAATTTGACCAAGGATATCGTGTTCCCATTAGTTTGGGCAGATGAGGTAAAACTTCACACGTGACCTCGTATTATTTACAAAGCCATTTTACGTAACAAACATAATTGTCAGTCAAGACTCTATGTTAACTTATATTCTATCTTTGTGACAAAATAGCATGCCGAAATGGATGAAGACAATGTAGAAGATCTCAAATCAAAACTACTTAAACCCTTGAAAATTGTGGACATTGCGAAATGGACCATTCTTGGTGTTGGTATCGCCATTTTTGCTGCAGGAGTTGCGTTGTTCATAATCAAACGCAGGAGGAGCAAGGAAACTGTATAGTTATAAGAAATTCCTACGATATATGTATTAAAAATAGAAAAATCCACAAAAATGAAAAATACTATGATATTACAGAAACTTTACTGTTATATAACAATCAAGTCTGCAAGCTCGTATTCAATAATTTTATTAAATAAACCACAAATTATTTAAAAATATGGACTTAAAACATGTAATGGAATGCTTTTACTATACTTGTTAACAGTTCTTCGTTAACAGTAATCTAATTGTGCCTGACATTGTTACTGCCACTGAATAAATGACAAAATAACAATAACTTACATTTTACATGCATCACCGTTCAAAGCACCATACATGCCAATCGGTATCAAAATGATATTTATAGCTTATAGCTTTCACCAAGTATCCTATGCCATCCGGCATGCATCGTGTGAAAGCGTGATATGGAAATGAGAGAAAAATCGATATGTTTTGGTTGTGTAGTGTTTCTTCCAAGTACATGTACTCGTACTCATATACCGTTTTAGGGTGCATAGTGTGTAGTACGAAAATTAATCTCAGCTTTCTTTGATTAAAAGTTTTAACTGTAAAGTAAAGTATTAACAAACTGTCAAATTAGTTCACATGAAAAGATCCAATTATGATGGGTCGAAATATTAGAATGGAACGAGCTTCAACGACAGCAGCTTGCTGTATACCTCAAGCAAATCTTATGAAGGTTATGAGCATTGCTTCTGCGGTAAGCTGTACTTATACTTTGTACTTTCATTTTGTTAAATAAAAATATTCTAACAATATCAGCTATAAAAATAACTCATTTAAAATTTAGACTTTTGGAGCCCCCATTACCCTGATTTCTTGTATACTCACTTATTCACCTGACATTTCTGAAAGCATGGCTGGTGATCAAAATACTATATCATTTTTGAGGACTAAGCCCTTCCAAGTTTTAATGTTTGTTGGAGCTTGTCAGACAATTTGTTCGGTGTTTTTGCTATGGGCAAGGGTAATTTAAAAAATGAATTTATATAAATACTTATTGTATTGCAGTCAAGACTTTTTAATTATTGGCTGTCATTTTAAAAGGATAAAGGACGAGCTGCCAAACTCTGGACAATTGGTCATTTTCTCAGCTTTTGTGGAATACTTCTTTACCTGTGGGATTTACTTCAGGCCAAACCAGTGTCAAACTACTATTTACGTCTATTCTTCTACTTTGTTGGTATCAACTTTTGCGTCCTGTTATTCATGACACTAGTCATGATTGAATTACTCTTGCGTCCAATGTCCATGCAATCATCTGCATCTTCATCAACTTTGGGTGGAGATAGTGACTCATTGATGCGTCGCGAAAGTAACTGCAGCTCATCGGCTTCCATTCGCTCAAAGGAGCATTACGAATATAAAGTTTAAGCATGCAAATAAGCAATTAAAGTCATTATTCAAAGGGTATTTAGATCAAATAACAATCATCTATGGATTGGTAACCTTGAAAACATACTAAACTAATCATGTTATCACATGAAAAAACTCTAAATGTGGACGTTAAGTACAAAATAATTTTAATCGTATTTTAATCTCAATCAGAGATAAAAGTTTATTACAAACTCATTTAAAATTAAAACTTGCAACTTGCTACAAATAATCTTCCATCCGTAAAACCATTATTCGTAGAAACTTAAATTATTTCTTGAGTTAACTTTATTAACTTTATTTTTAAAAAACTAAATTCAATTTCATGCCAACATGTATTACCACAAGATTACGAATTGAATTAAATTAAATGCTATTAAAATATGAACAAATATCTGGTGATTTTTCTTGCACTGTGCATACAATTTCATGTGATGAATTGATGGTCATGATGAGATATTTTGATTACTTCACGAAAGCTTACTGTTCACAGGCAATACTTGTAATTCCAGGTGTAATTTCGAATTGTAAAAGAATTATGGTGAACGTGATAATAGATGCAAACATCTAAAATGATTAAATTTAAGTTTTTGATATACATACTTGAACGTATTATCCTCATACTTATAAAAATATATTGATATTTTAACCTTAGACAGGAATCCATAAGTAATTGTGAAACATCCCATTCCACGAAGTCCTATTGGATTCTGTGATATCTCCACAAAAATTGCAAATAGCTGAGCTTCGTTATCCCCTTCACCGTATTCAATGATCCACTCTTTGAATTCGCCCATCTTGTCACAATTTATTTTATTGATGTATAAACAATATAAACTGTGCATTTTAAGCTTATTAAATTTGTTTACGTTATATACAAAATTGCGGTTACCTTACTAGACGCTTCTGATGCCACTATGAATAAACAGGAATACAAAACACTGTAAAATATAACTCGTGGACCAGTATAATCGAAATCAGTAAATGTTCCAATAAGATACACAATGAAAAAGGGCGGAGAGCACACAAATGTTCCAAGCACAATGCAGCCGCACATTTTATTGAGACAACTCCCAAACTTACAAAAGTCAATATAATTTTGTATGACCTATATAAAATGAAGAAATTTTGAAGAAATTAGTGAGCACTTGGAAACATTTGTGTGAACATCATTTTTGGTAAAACCTTATCTTGATTCCTTTGTTTTTCTGCAATCCAATCAACAAAGTTGCTCGTCGCTTGGTGCAGGGTAACTGCAGCGAAAATGCACAACAACACAGCAACATGGTTACAGACTCGTATGTACATTCGAATAAAATCAAAAAACGTAGTGAATGCAAAGTCAAAGTGAGATATTGTCGGTGGGGGTGGAGGAGGAGGAAAGGTAAAATTCGGAGGAAATTGAGATTGTGGTGGTGGGGGTGGATGAAATGGAGATGGGGGAGAAGATGAAAGTGATGTTTCCGGTTGTTGCTCTAATCCAAGGATGGCTTCGAAATGCTTAGCCCCTGTGTGTCTTGAAAATGTTGCCAAGATATACTGATAAAATCCAGAGATTCCGGTGTAACTTAGAATTTCTATAGTTATTGCTGAAGGGATCATCAGAAAACAAAGAAACCAAGCAAGCCATTTCTTTCTGGAATTGGATGAGGTACTTGATAATAATGAGTAGGATGGAAGTGGGGATGTAAAGAAAGTTTCAAAATGAGAGCGCCTTGTCCAGATAGCGAAAAGCAATGCATAATCAGAGATATGTCATACTAGTTAGATAATGCAATAAGGTAATGGAATCGTGTCAGATATAACATTTTTTGTATGGTCG
>JAQFXM010001764.1:0-29304 GCA_034693345.1 Entomobrya multifasciata | reverse complement strand
AAAAAAGGCTTTACACCTCGGAACATCCCACCTTTATTTCATACTTTTCAGTCCAGGTTGGTAGTTCAATGTGATGTCAAACTTGTTGGCTTGAATTTTAGTTTACATCTTGCGTAGATGTCTACCTACAGAGTTTGCAACATTCTTTCTACTTTGTGAAGAACGCTGCGTAGTATCTTTTATGTGTAACCTCATAAGCTCCGTCGCTCGTGCCATTGGTTTTTCGTCAGCTTGAATGAAAATTCCTGAGGAAACAAGAAGCATTCATGTTAAGACAAAGTTTCCTGGTATGATTTTTTTCCTGCGTCTTGCTATTGTTACTCTGATGCCAGCAGCTTCCTAATAGTTTTGCCGTTTTTGAATACTCTCTTCTCTCCTGTCGTTTGCAAAAAAAGTTGGGAGTTCTGATGTTGATCCACAGATACAACACATGCATACTTTTCATGCTTATAGCGGAACAAAAGCAGGAAAACTGAGAAATAGGAAAATATTTTACAAAATAGATTTTTCGCTGCTGAAGCATCTAAAAGTCATTTGTTACCAGCACCAGTACACCATACAAGCTTTACCATATTATTTACCCCTTTTTGCTTCCTTTTCTCCATCTCCCTTGATCTTGATATTGATGCTGTGTTAAGTATAGTATCACCAGAGAAAATAATGGAATCAGCAAAAGTTGCTTGCCTGGAAAAGAATAAAAAAGGTAACAAGGCACACCATGTACCGTGCCTATAGTCTTCCTAAACAAGATTTCTCAAATTTCCCATTTTCTTCGTCATTCATCCATTCATACATGCATGCATACCAACAACACGACAAAGCATAAACTATGCATGAAGAAATGTATCAGACAATCATTGTATGGATATATACAACACAATGTTACATTATAATAGGGTTACCGTTACCACTACTGTAGTGAGTCCTTTTTATAGAAACACGCATTTTCCGAAAAACCCATGGTTTTATGTACAAAAATTCGTCGATATACAATACAAAAGCGTCTCAGTTAGTATTTATAAAATGTAGATTACATCAAGCGTGCCTACAAATTCAATAGGTGTACTTGTACACATATATTTTATTTATGTATATCATTCCCAATCTGCTTTCCTTGCTTAAGCAATACAAACAATGCTATCACCATTTTAAATTTCTGCTTTTTCAAAGCAAGAGAGGAGAAAGATGATAGGAGTCAAATTGAACTTTTAGACAGAAGGTGGTCTTTTCTATTTTCTTTGTTATTCCTGGTTTGGTTCCATCAATGTTTGATTTGATACTTTTTCTGCTTCTGCATCTTTACATCTTTTTTGGTTGTATAATAATAAATAGGACTTATTTTGACACATGCATACAACGTAGTAACAATTTTTAAAAGGGATGCAGAACTTGAGATTGAGAGAGAAAGGAAGAAAGAAGAATAAATTGAGTTTAGCTTTTTACTTTTCGGCTCACTGCTTGAATAGCTCATGGCACGCAGAATATTTTTCTGTTTTGTGTAGTGTATGTAATTCTTCATATTATATTTTATTTACTATTTATGTATATAAAAATGTATAGTTGTCTTTTGGAACAAGAAACACGGAATAAATTTTACTCGAAAAGACAACTTTATACCCAAGGGATCTCATGTTTCTTTATGCTTCTTTGATACACACAAGTTAACATGCATGTACACGAGAAAAAGAAATACGGAAGAATAACAGTGAAAAAAGAGGAACAGTTAGCACAGCACAAGTACGTGCTACGCACATGATGTATGTGCACCTATATTTTCTCTCAAAAATATTTTTATTTTACTTTTGAATGAATACAAGAATAGATCAGAGATCTTCCACCCAAGAAAAAGTAACGGGTTTGCAGCAGATCAAGTGTAGGGGCAGACGGATCGAGAAAGTGAGGGAAGATCGAAGAAAAGTACACTTGTTTCTTTTCATGTACAACTATGAAATAATGTAAATATATGTACAAAAACTCAGTATAAAGATCTATGTATACAAATATTTAAATTTAGAGTGTGAGAGGGATCCGTGCTGGTCGAATGGACTCCGTTTTATAAAGTTTCGTGTGTGAACTACCCCACAATATCCATAAATACGCATAATGTAGCATTATGTAATGTTTCTTCTGAAGGTGGACGCTTGCTCCTGCTCCTGCTGTCAAAATGATCATATATTTTATGGGAGTTTACTTTCATTGAATATTTTAAAATACAGCGCTTCGGAGGGCTTCCTTCTTTTTGATAAAGGAAGAATGATAGTGTAAGTCTGAGAGACTTAAAAAGAAAAAATATGGGAAATATCACCAATTTAAAAATTTATAACTGCTGACAGCTTTTGAATCTACTCTCGCGTTCAAAATAGCCTTTTAGCCTTATATATTTATGTGGGAACAAATTTCTTTTATGTTTACGTAAACGGTTAAAAAGGGGGAAAGAAGGAAAGGAGAGTAAATGGCTATTTATTTGGAACCTCGGTATCAGAGTTTTCAAAAAACTTTCTTTTTTTGCTCGTGAGAGAAAGTCATACAGCATTTGTCAAATTCACCATGAAGCCCAAGCTCAATGAAATGGAAGCAAATGTCTCGTAAATAAGTTAAACCAAGTCAAGGAGTTATAAAGGAAATCATGGATCAAAGCAAGATGACTTTTTATTCTTATACATTTTTTTTCTTGTGAACGAATATACCTCAAACAACAAGGAAAAGACTATAAGTTGTGGGTGGAGGAAGGAAATCATTTCTTTCTTTCATAAAAACTGAACACTATTTCTGGTGGTGCGTTTCGTGTGATGTATATTGAGTCCATAATGTATTTTTACTCACATTGAACTCCATCAAATGATTCGATTCTATAACTTTTTTGCTCGCGAAAATAAACTAAGTTTCATATCTCGTGTTCGTTTTTATCATTGCACTGCACTGTACAGTTTTTATGTGCGTATTTTTAAAAAGGAAAAAATGATAAGAACAGTATATTAGATGACAGATCAGACAAAATAAAAGTTGCTCGAAGAAAATGACCTACTGCATCTTTGATAGCACTACCATCAGATCACTAAATAATACACTGTATAGACATTTTCAACTTTGTAATATAATAACTATTTCTGTGTAATATTTGGTATACAAACATCTACTGGGTTCGCCACGTATTTTATTATTAGAGCTTGTGAGTTTGGTTTAGTGGTTTTTATTCCTGCGGTGTCATTCTTTGTGGCCATCACGCCCCATTTGAAACGTGGACACTGGAAAGACATCCAGCTTGGCCGTGGAGAGAAAACTACATTAGTACAGATACATAAAAAAAATCCATGTACAAACAAATATGAGCTATGTATATAGCATGTAATATGTTTTTATATTGTCTTTGTACATAATACACTAACTTGGTTGTCTTACTAATGTACATGCAATAATAAGTAAACCAACTCAGACCGAATTTCGTCTTATAGTCATATCCTGGTATGGTGGCAGCAGTGTTGGTGCTAGATTATTTTTATGTTCTGTCCCTGGGTTCCACTTGAAAACAATATCTGTCTGCTTTTTATCATATTTTCTTTTTTCCCAAAAGGAGAAAAAAGAACAAGACGAAACGAGAGAAAGAAGAGAAAAAACTGAGGGATCTCTCTCTCCTATCATCATTTTTTATTTGCGGACAGAGCTCTTCAGATTAATACTCTGTGGATACTTTTTTGTTCTATATATAGCACAGTGAAAATATTCTTGAATGTATATCTAGAAAGAAATTATTGTTTTTTCCAAAGGAAAATATTAATGCATATACCAAAACTACTGAAAGAATGTCTAGCTTACTTTGGTGATCACGATATGATCGTACATGAGCTGGTGAACAATAAGAATGCATATACCATAAATGTCGGGTGTTTATGTTGTTCAGACGGTTCAGACTGTGTTGTCGTCTGTATGTCTGTTGATCAGTCGTTGTTTCTAGTCCAGTGCATGACCATGTTATGATGATGGTAGTGGTCGTCGTGGTGGGTACGGTGAAAGTAGGGAAATGACTCAACATGATGAAGCATCAAAAAGTTACGCTTTGATGGAGCGGAGACACATATTCTCTTGACCATTTTTTCCTTCGTTCTTTCATTTTTCATGGTTGGGAAATCAGCCAGTTGGCTTAATTTTTGCACTGGCTGTATGTTCTGCGGCAATAAAGGCCAATTATGAGCATGCACTCACAATGAATGAATCTAATGTGTGCTCTCAGTATGAATGAAAATCATGAGCACATTTTGTTGAACGTCACCCGCCAGGCTTAATGCATAATACATATCTACATACATACCATATCATTAATAAATAAGTACAAATAAGATTTTTTGAAGCCATTCTCATGTCCTTTTTTATTTGGGTCACTGAATGTACCTTCATTAATGTAACATACATACATCCCATTGTTATACATCAAGTCGGTTAAATCTGCAAAAAAACACTAAAGATGCCAACAATTAACGAAAATAAAAAATGCCCTCACTTCATTTGAAACATTAACTTCTTATAATATTGCGATTCGAATAATAAATGCAACAGTTTCATTTACTCCCAGGGATGTACTTTTCTTGAATTTATTGTAGCAGACTGTTTCCAATTGTAGTAATTTTTGCATTACATTTTGTATATTATGTGTACACGTATTATTATTCCCACTACTACACTCATCGTTAATTTTTATTGTTTCACATAAATTACCTAATGGCTATCAGCAAACTACCCACTGCTTTCCCATTTTACTTACGGAGAGACAGAGCTACTCTTTCTGCTGTGCGAAAATGTAGATAGTGCGTTGGTGGTAGTGGAAGTGAACTACTGCCCTGCTGCTTTTACAACTGATCCGTGTATTTAAGTTCCAGCCGTTACGTTCTCTAAATACTTTCCAGAAAGCCAGAGGATGACAATGAATTATTGGCAGTAAATAGCCTACAGTTCTGTATCGTTGCTGTTACGCTACAGCAGCACCATTACTTGCTTCCTTATGAAAAAACACGTACCAAAGCCTGCCAACTTATTTTTTGCTAATTAGGAATCATTATTATTTTTATTTTATTGTAGCTAAATGCAAGTCCCGCTTTTATTATGAAAGTTGCAAATAAAGATTAGTTTTTTTGCTCACTACAATGTAAATATTATGCTACACATTATTCGCAGAATCTATCTACGCAAAATTCAAAACATGAAATGATAAAAGCATTTTTCTCTAAAAAGTTGTCGGCATAAATAGGACTCTCCTAATAATGTTAAAAATTGAATTATTCAGAGCAGAACATAGAAAAGGGTTTCTGCGTATCATTAAAAGAAAAAGAGTTATCTTAATATACACAATATACTCACAATTAGTATACTATATATACATCATCATTGTTTCCCATAAAACTGTCTTAAATTCTTTGGCATCATTAATCTTTCTCTTACCCAAAAGAAAAAAGAGAGAATGACAAAGGCGAAAACTAAACTTCAACCCTAAATTGTTTTTCTTTTAAAATAATACATACATTTTAGGGCTGATTCTTGGTGCACACATTAGTTTTCTCTTTATTCTTTTTACACCCTTTCCTTTCATCCTTTGAAAATGCAAGGGTTTTGCGGGGATCGTGCTAAATTGTCGGTTTGTTGGCTCAAAAATGAGACAAAACGACGGGATACTAGTGCATCGTAAGAAAAATGAGGCTTTTGGAAACGTACATTGCTTCAGAAGTCCATACCTTGTACTTCGTAATATTAAGTATGATGATCAAATCATTCCATAAAAATAACTTTTCTTTTTCCACGATTTTTTTCTTCTTTCATCTGAGTCAATTTTAGGATTTTAATGAAAAGCCTCTTATTGAGTTTTGTATATCTGCAAAGATCTCTGCACTCAGAGCCCACGAACCCAACACCCTTTTACTTTTCATGCTTTTACTAGAGAACGTAGTGTTTTGTTCACCCTTTCCCCCTCTAAAATAAAATACTTTACATTTATGCGCAAAAAGAACTTCCCCCGAAAAGCAAAGGTGGCAGAAGTCTTACTTGCTGGCAGTCGCTTGCTTGGAAGACAACAATTCATGCTGCTGCATTGATAAGACAGAGTAGTCAACGAGGCGAAACAATTTTCCTTTTTTGGAATAACAAATTGCAGTCATTTATCATTATACGACTTCGTCACAAGTGTGTTTTTCTCTAGAAGAGGGGCACATACTGCCTTAATAGTAATTAACCGTTACAATTGAGAATGCAATGGGTAACGGGACAAACTGTAAGATTTCATTTATGATGATTATGCAGTTATGGGGAATGTCATTGCTAGTGCACCTTTGAAGTACTTTGAGTTCCTAAAAGTGGGAATAACTTCACATTAAAAAGGCGTTTCAAATGCACAAATATAAAGTTCATAGGATATCGCGCTGTGAGGCAATTATTGCATCATACCTGTAAAATACTGAGGAGAAGGAAAATTGTGATCTAAAAAGTTTCCACTGATTTCGAAGAAAGTTGTGGATGAAGAGATGCGGAGGACATATTGGAAAAAAGAATGACACTATATAAACCCCAGGAAGCATACAGTTTATTAGAATTTTGTCGGATACTTCCACATATTTGGTCGAAGTTTTTCTCATTATGTAAGAAGCTTTAATCGGCAACAATTTAAAGTACAGTTTAGTTCAAGTTAATGTTACTTAAAAATTTAGAAAGTTTCTATCTGTTGAGGTATTTCAAAGAAAATCAAATATTTGAACAACTTTTAATTGTGACTCTAGTCAAGATTGCTTATACTTTCGTTTGCTGCGTTTCTGTGATCTGTCTCTTAAGTTGTTAATAAAATGCAACACTTTATTGCATTTCAAATAGGGTTACAGTAAAGTTGGATACTTTGGAATTCTCTCACCCAAAATACCACAGACAGACATCCACCGGTTTCATCAAAACTGACAAAGTGTACACAAGCAATACTAAATTTACTCACTCTCCCTGACAAGTCGAAAATAAACCATAAAGAAATTGAAAATACCAACCAAACGAAAATGCTTCACGGTGACATGTCATCCTCCTGGTTTTGTTCTTAAACCTAAAATGAAAGCTAAAAATGCAGTAGAATTCTTGCTGCCTACTTGTGAGTTTACCACTTAATAAACCGAATCACCACATACAATACGCAACGTAGGCCACTTTACTGATTGTGGTATGCACAGTGCTATGCTGTGTACACAAATACTCACGCACACAATTTCGTTGTAGCTGATATGATGGTGGTCGATTCATGTTGACTAAAAAGACCAGACCAAGAAAAAGAACGAATCACAAAAATAAGAAAATGAACAGAGAAAGCGATGGCTATACCGTTTGATGTAATGTAAGAAGAGTGAATGTGTGTATATGCGTGTGTGTTAGTGAGAAAGAAGATGGGGAAAATGACAGGACTCATTAGTAGATCCTGATATTAGACCTTAATTGTCTCCCCCTCCTACTGTTATAACTTGTCCTCCGAGACTTTGAACAAAAGCATCATTTCCTACAATTTCCTCTCTTTTCCTTTTTAATTCCCTTGCCCACTAGCACCACAACTGAACTACCATATCTATCCCACATAGCATCCCGTACAGCTTTCTTCTCGTCACGCCACTCTACTCGCAGTAAAATACATTTCATTAGTACAGTATAACTCCATCAGTTAGTGTGCGCTTAATTCTCAAAGTGTATAGCTTTATACCAAAAATGTGCGGAATGAAGAAATAGTATTTTTCTTTCTTTTTCCCTTTCGCACAAAATCTTATTCTTCAAGTATGTGTACACGTATTCATGTGTGTGTGCTCAAGAGTGAAGAAGCTGGTGGTAGTGAGACTATGATGATGATATGATGAGGACGATGTAGAAGAAGAGAAAATGAAAGAGGTAAAAACGAAAGTGGTTCGTTGGTTGGTGTACAAAGGGGGAAATGAGCTCTATGAGCTTGGCATCAGAAACTACAGTTGGTATATAAGTTTGGTAGAAGTAGGAGTACAACCATAAAAACAAGTTTGCTTATGAGTATCTTCATCATCATACAAGGTTATATTATGTGAATAACATGCGTTTTCTTATATGTATGTGTGTATATTTTGTACCCACTTACTTCTCCAGTGAAAACTTTTTGTTCGGAGCTTGTGAAAAGCTTTTTTTTCACTGGCTCTAATGATGAGAAATGTAACACGAAAAGGGAAGTGCCGAAAAGTACATTTCCCATGCATACTTGATATTAGAGTACTATTACTTTAGTACAAACGGAGAAAAAGATAAAAGTGTTAGATTGCATGATAATATACGCTTTATGGTTCAAACACACATTTGAGATTTTCTCTTTATTGTTCCATCCACAATGAATTAAACTAAAACAACAAAATTTCATGAAAATTTTCCACTTTAAAACAAGAAGTGGTAGTAGTAATGGTGTGGTGGTTTGTTACGTAAAGAAAATCGCTCTTTGTTTTCATCGACATGATCATCAACGTGATCACTGCACTCTTTCTCTCATTATTACTGCTAAAACATCAAGAAGGAAAACCTCATCGCGGCTTGAAATTGGATTCTTGTTGTTTGAAAATGGAGAATTCATGACGTTACCCGTTACTCGTTGTTACCTTACCCTCTCTACTGGTTGTTTGTTACATTTTTTTCTAAAAAGAACATGAAACAAAATGGCACCTTTATGAATGTATTTACGAATGTATATTCATTCATCCTATTTACTAAAACATACCATTGCCATATTAAACCACCGACACTGCCACATCACATCATTATTGTCGTCATTATTACTAGCATTACACGAAACAGTCAGTCTAGTTTGTGTACTCTTCCGCTTCCTCTTTGCAATATGAGACTTTTTACTAGAATCACAATGGTACATTCTTTAGAATAATCAGATTAATTTGATCTTTTCAGGCGTGATTTCTTTGTATTTTATCCTGTTTTAGATGCAAATACAACTAGCACGTGCACGTGCTAAAGAAACATAATATTCGGATGTATTTACCTGGTCTGTTACCTTTACACAAACCCAAGTTTACAAATCATGGTTGCATTGAGGAAACAACGAAAAAGTAAAGAATATCTTGAAGTTTTTGGTTAATCATCATAAGGAACGGATTCCATGAAAGGCAAATGTGCAAATGATGGATAGTAAACTCAGGAAGGAAACACAAATGATAATGTGGAGTCATATAATATGTAGTAGGATTGAAATGATTATGTTGATGCTTGGTCGATTTTCCTCTCTTTCCGTTGTGTCTACCGGTTCAAGATTTTTAACTTGGTTTATTTCTGATGCATTGTGCCATAAATTCCATGTAGAGTTTCTATAAGTCTTAAGAATGTATATCTTAAAATACCCCATCAGTATATTGTATTTGCTTGCGTAGGCGCACGTAAGCTTTAAAAATACATACATGCTTTTACGCATAGTACATCAAATATTTTACATAATCGTAATGATCATACTTAGAAGTAGAAAATTTCCTTTACGATGTTGCCTTCCTAAAACTGTTTTCCTCTAAGGAAATTTTGTTTTCTCTTTATTTCCTAGCGGCTAAGTAACTACGTAATACACAATATGTAAATGTAACTTTCTTACTTTCTCTCATGTGGTTTGTCTGGTTGCATTATTGCACCAGACACAGGAAAATGATGATGAGCACTGCATTACACTGCGTAGCATTTCCATTCAACAAACTTCCTGTACGTTTAACTTGGTTATTTGAATTTTTTACTATATAAAAGACCCGCAGCATAAAGAAAATCATAATTTAGTGCAAGTATTCCGAGTGCATGAAAATATTATTTGTACACTCAGTCATGATGTTATGTTACCAGTATATTGTACTACTTGCGTTATATGTTTGCGTCTTCATCTTCATTCGGTTTTCTACTCCTTCGTGTATGTTTACGCCTGCAGAAAAATACTTTATAAAAAGACAAAAACGAACTGGATGCACTGCCATTCACCACCACCGCCAACCGTCACCATCACTTCTTCACTTGGTTGGCTCCTTTCCGAATTATGGAATTTCTCAAGTTTTCTTTTCCCCTTCTTCCAACCGCACTTAATGCTGATTATAATAAAATGCATTCATTAATCTTCATGCACGTTAACATTCATTCCAAAGCATCATAGAGGCATAGTAAAAATGAATAACGAAACGTAATACTCTATAGTGAATCACATTCATATATTTATGCTTATACACACGTAGTTTAAAACATACGTACAGACAATAGCAAGTATTTTCTAACGTATAACAATAAGAAAAATGGGAGCGAGTTTCTTCATTGTAGATTCATCTGTTTTATAAATTTTGTTAATCTACAGTTGAGAGGAGGAACAAGGGCTCAAATCCCCATTTTCTTCTAGTCATTTTTCTCGGTCTTTAGCTGTATTTTTAAAGGGAAAATTCTTGTTTTCTCGACTTACTTTTGACTATGCACTTCTCCTTCGCATTTTGCTTAGTTGTTGTTCCAACTTTTTCAACCTTGTTTTGTTTTTCCCCTATCCCATCAACGAACTTACCCAAGCAAACTGGAGTAGTACTAAGCTTCGATGATGGTACAACAGTGATGCGGTGGAAGGATTGCTATTGTAGACTAGAAATGGGAAGAAGTGCTGCCACAGCATTCCACAGATTTTTCGAAATGGAAAGGGGAAACCCTGTTATAAAATTGTAGATTATATTTCATCTTCGTTATCTTCCAACAAGGTGGAACATTAGTTTTTTCTTCTGAAATAATACCCGTCACTTCTTCCTCCTCGTTTTTTGTAAAGGCCACGTTTAGAACCAGACCGTATAAAATATGGAATGAAGGCATGGTTTTAATATCAAAAACGTATATATTCCAAGATGATGATCACAAGAAATTGTTAGAAAAGACATAATTTGCTTACGAAGTTTATATAAGCTTCTAATATAATACAAAATGAAATGGGAATAATCGCTGTCAGTTTACGAAACTGGGAATTTTCTCTATTTTGATGGTGCTTGCATATGTACACAGAAGACATGTATTTATTTACTTGTTATAAGAATAGACCGTGGCCTTGTACATGATTATTATTATTCTTGAGCAAACTTTCGTGTTCGGGGTCCCCTGTTTCTACATATATTCTACTTCACGCACATTATATTATTTTCGTTGTAAATCCTTGGAAAGCTACTAATAGCGTAGCATTAGTTAGGTCATAATTTTAATACCCTTCTTATCAGGCATGTTGCAAGCGTTAATTTTAATGGATCAGCAGAAACATGGATTTCACGCTTTCAAGCAATTATGAGAGAAGTTGCTGAAAGAGCATTAAAACTAGCCTATAAAGCATTTGCTACCCGTTTCTCATTTTCTTTCCAGTAAACCTGCTTGTGCATGCATATATATTGAGTTGAGGATACATTGCATGAGAAAAATACTTACATGCTTTAATTTTACATACCTATAAACTCTTAATGTTACATTGAAAGATGTTACTTTATAATGAACAAAATGTGCATTATGTGTAGCTGAAAATAAAGTAATGATTTTGCTGTGTTTGTCTGTTAAATCAGATTCGATTTTTCCAAATTTAGACAACAAATGTAATGACCTTGGTCACGGTCACACAATGGTATATATTTATTAGGAATCAAGCTACTAGCTACTTCTGGAAAAATAGCTAGTTTTGCAGTAGTTTTAAGTTTTATTGGTAACGCTGCCTTCTTCAGCTACATGTAAATTTCTGTTCCCAGTGACTTATTTTGTGAAACGACTACTATACTTTCTTAAATGAGAAAAAAACTACGTTACTCGTTTTCTCGTTGTGTATCATTTATCAACAATAATGAGCTATATCTGCTTTATTAGATTGTACTACGTTGAAATTAAAGTATATTTAGCCTCTAAATTGAAATTCTAAATGTGTTTCTTTTTTACATTTCAGATACGGTACGGAACAATCCTTAAATCAGAAAGGAGAGAAAGATCACCCTCTTAGTAAGGTAAGAATTTGGCCATTCACTCCTAAAAACTTGCAGTAATGGACAGAAATGCAATTTCGGATTCTATTCTTGAACTTGAAAAATACGCATGAACTCTGAGAGAAATGATCCAAGACAGCAATATACATTTTAGGATAAAGGCACTAACTAGCAGCGTAGAAATGTCGTCAGAAAACATTACATTCTTTTCTCCATCTCTGTGACATAGTTGATTACGTTGATTTCAAAATTAATAGTCCAGAGCAATAAAAATGAGCTATCAGAAGATTTGTGAGATATTAAACCACTGAAATATTTACATGGTTTAACGAATGTTCAAGCATCCGACATTGACGTATTGTTTTTAATCTTTGAATCAAAGAATGCCATATAGTTAGGGTATTAATTCACTAATTCGTCAAGTGTTGTTTCCCTTGTTTCTTGTCTAAAACCATTTTGTATGTATCTAACATACACCTTTTACAATCTTTGTATTCAAACTCGAACACAGACTTCTTATTTTGTGTGTATTGCATTCCCCCAATTGCAGCTTTACTTTTTCTGATAACCAACTTCCTTCGCTATTCTAACAGGACAGTCAAAACCCAACCTTCTTCTAACGATATGATAATTTTTGAAATTTTGAGAGCACTAAGAAATCGTTTCAATGTTGTACCAAACGACAAATGCAGAATTCACAGCAGGGAAGCTGTTGGACACGAGTCAGTTATGCATGTAGTACACAACCATTCATCTCTCATAACTTGAAGATTTAGACAATAATAGGGAACAATCAAAATAATCAGTGAGCAAAAACAAAGGAGAAGATATTAATTTTCATTTAATTCAGCCCCTTGGGCAACAATAGCTAGCGAATAAATGGAACAAAGCCAAAAAGTTTTCTCCAAGAGCAGTAGATAAGCAAAAAGTGAAAAGTCTGTCGAGAGTCAGCCGACGAGACATTTGCCGTACTGTTCGTTTTTATCCACTTGTACGGCATGTGCAGTAAGCTCATTTCTTTGTCTTTTCTTTCTGTTTTGTTTCAATCGAAGCGTAAAGAAATGATGGATTGACAATAAGAGTTGGAAAATACTCTATTAAAAGTGAGAGTGCAACGCAGCGTTGTACTATGTATGACGAACAATGAAGGCTGAAACTCAACATTTTGGCTGGATTCTTTAAACAAGAAACGATGGAAGAAACATAGTAGCAAGCCAAGTCAGTAAACACATATATCCATATATGTACATTCACGTGTATAAGTGTATGCCATGCCTTCCCACTTGAATGAATCCAAGACAAGTTGCGCCACTTCATTTTCTTTTCCTTTTGTCTTTTGAGATTGTGAGATGATGATTATGAGAAGAGGATGTAAATGATATGTCTTTTCTTAGAATTTTCTTGTAAAGTCTTCCATGCTATTCTGCCTCTGAATTTTCTCCCTTTCATTCATTTCTCATCATCACCATTCCCATCGGTGATGTACTCTCTCTTGCTTGAATCAAACCCTCATTTTAATTTAACAAGAAAGTTATTTAACATTTAAGCATAGAATGAGGATGAACATCGCGAGGCAGAATTTACAGAGAAGTTTGGAAAGTCATTCAGGATGTTTACTTTTGTAAACAACTTCATCATTCCCTTTTACACATTTCCTAGAATTTCAAATTTGTTCACAAGTTGTTGCGAAATCGTAGAATCGATAATCAAATTTACACAATGTTCAACGACAAGCTTGGCTCATATAGGCTTTATTCTGTGGTTTAAGCTGCAACTTTATCGCACTACTTCACACAGAGGTTCAGAGAAGTGAAGAGGGATTACTAATCCAGTTTGTATACAAATACATCCCTGCTTTCTTGTTCATCACGTCCCGTGTAAGTATACATGCCTGCAGACCATGTATCATTTGTTCTACTATAATCACAGTTCACTGTGGATTTCCCACTAGCAAACTTAAATTAAAAGCCTTATTGCTTAACATGGCTAGAAATTAGCAATTTGTTGCAAAGTTTACATATGATTTGGTGGTTGGTACTACAATCACTACTGCTTCTGTTTTTGATGCACATCTAAGCAAATTAGAAACTTGCTTGCTTAGATTTTGTTGCATAATCACGTTCCACGGTTGGACTTTACAATGCAGATGAACAAAATTATGGAGGTACTTGAGTGAAGTCCCAGATTCATTAGTCACGATGATGCAAAAGTGACAATTTTCACAAACTTTCACTTTTTGGTGCTATTTTGTTGCCGCAGTTGTTTGAATAGAAACCGTTTGAGTGTACTTAAACTATCCATAATGCAATATAGTACACACTAACTGGGCAACGTATGGTACTGTTACTTTTCTACTGAAAACATCTGGGTAAACCCTTCCTAAAAGTTTTTGATTGATGGATTATCTGGGAGTGGAAGTGATGCCAGTAATTCATAGTATGTTGGGGGATTAGGCACCGTGTTAGAAGTATTACAACAGTTATAAACTTTATCAAGATCAGAACACTCATTATCAGTGGCTTTAATTTGGATTAGAATAAATGCTCGCTTCTTTATACATTTTTATGTCCTGATAGGCAGTAAGCACTATTAATGTAAATAACCTGTGCATTATAGCATTTATATTAATATATATACATAACTCTTTTCTTACCAAGTATGTTTGCACTTTTTACCATTTGAGTATAATACAGTAGCAAATTAAACAGGATTTCACGATTGAACTTCCGAGAAAAGTGAAAGTAAAAGCTGCATATATAGAACCAACATGTATGGTTGAAGCTATGTATTTTTTCTTTGACACACAAGGTTAGGATACTCGTTAGTGTGGATAGTTTTTTAACGTGTCGTTTAGGATGAAAAGTGAAACAAGTACAAACGTGCGTAAACACGTCACATAAGTACGTATAAAGAAGTTTACACACTAGAAAATCCGTGTGTATACTTTATGCTAGCACTTCTTTACGATAATTGCGTTCCGTCAAAGGGTTGCATGACTAAAAGTGTACAACGCGAACGCGTCTTTTTATTAATGCATTTTGAACTTTCAACAAAAGAGGAGTGAACGGTAGTTTTCTTTTTTGGTACAACCCTAGTCGTGTGACGAGTAATCAGTTTTCTTTTTGGAAGAAATGTATACAGAGTCTCTAGCTTTGGTAAACACAGAACAGGACTACAATCGTGTCTGCTTTAAAGATTTGCTAGTACCACTTCACACACCACCAGAACCAGTATCTCACGTTTACTCTCTTTGATCTGTCATCGCATAGCAAAAAATGTATTATTCGATGCGTCTTCGCTCTGGATATAGTATATAGTACGTAAAATGATATATGTACAAGTTTAGTTAATGTATGTACATCTGTCATCTATGGATAGTATAATAATAATGATTTAACATGGGATTTGTGTATGTCGTTCAGAGGAAAGAAAAAGAAAGTGAACTGGATAATGACTTAAAATGCTACCATTTTGGCTTTCAATTTTTTATATACACATTTCCTTCGTTTCGTTATTAAGTTTTAATGATGTTATGTTTATTCACGCTCATTCTCTAGGCACATGATGGGTCATGTATACCATGGAAAAATATTCTAAAGCTTGTACAGTCATGTTTTTAAAGTTTATTTTTCAGTGGAGCGTGGCAAGAAAACACCCGACAGTTTCCTAAACGTATGAACGTGACCTTGTGACACTTTAACTTTTAAACATTTAATTGTATAATGAGCTTTTTGAGAATTATACAAACTACAATAATTTTTTACCCTGTTGGCTACTTTTCCTTTTATTTCTACGAAGGTTGAAGTTTTAATAAACATTGTTGCAAAACCCTTGCCTTGATATTACAAAATAAAGTGGCGTGATGTATGTAATGTAAGCTTATATATGTGTATATCTGTGCATTCACCCATTTTAAACGTGCACGTAGCAAAATGCCGGTTTGCTTCCTTTTTTCGCTTTCCGGTGAAGGTAATTTGGGAATTAATGCGGAACAAAGTTGACACAAATGCTCCATTTGTGAAGGAGATATTGTTTCTTCTTGTGCTCCTATGTCGTGCTGTTAGTTCTGTTGACAAACAGAATAGGGAAAGGCCATGAAACAGTAAAAAAAAGTGTAGAAAAAAGCCGTTATGCAAAATTTAAAGCATAGTTTCTGTTATGCTGACTACTATTAGAAGTACGTACTAAAACTGTGACTTTACATTGTGCTAAAAATGAAGAAGACAAGGACAACCTATGAAAATTCTTGAAATCATGATGTTGATCACGATGATGATGTGATGATGCAGAAGAAACAAGGGTAATTTTGTGAACGCTTGAAAGAAAAGAAGTGAAACTGGATCACTAAACAACTCAAGTAAGAGACATGCATGTATGGTACTGAAAGTGAAGTCCATGTGTACGTTGCGTTCAAAGTTGTTTAAAAGCTAGAGATTTGCATTGAAATTGTAAAATGTGCCGACATTTCTGCATATAAAAGTCCTCATGTACTTGTTTACCTCGTAAAATGGGAAATTGCGCTTTTTTGCTATCTTGCACTAAATATATTTGCATATCTGTTCAAACATACAGCATGTATATTTGCTTTGTTTGAGTGGCAGTAGCTGCATGACATGTTTTTGCACATACAGTAAATTTCATGAATACATTTACTAAGAATGTTCGGGTGAAGAAATATAAACGTGATTTCAATGTTTGATACAGAAGTTTTGAACTTTTTAGCGCTTCGCATAAAAATCGTTAAAAATATAAAAACTAAAGAAGGCTAGAAATAGCAACTGTGTGTCAAAAAATAAATCGGAATATTTTATATATATATCTTTCTGTCAATCGCTTCTTGGAATCAACTTGAAGTTTGGAGTATATCCATTAGGTTATGACAAAGAAAGTAATTCGAAGTATTTTCGTCACTTTTTATTGTTTTAGTGCAAAACTTGTTTTTCACAGGAAACTTGTATAGTATTTGAGAGAGCCTTGAAAGTTTGATGCATCGACTGATCTCGTGAATAAAATGATGCTTGTGTAAAGTGTGAACAGGCTGAAGCATCCTTTTCATTTTCGACTTTCATAGGAAATATTAAAGACAAATATTTCCTCACAACTTGAAATGAAATTTTCTTTGTAACTGCACTGATACATGTGAATTTGACAAGAAGGGTCGAACATTTTAAACGATCAGAACTTAAAACGTTTTAATTTTTAATGTTTTATTGCATACAGTTTGTAATGTTTACATAGTGGGTAATTAGTGATATTGGAACTTGGTAGAAAGGCAAGGGTGCAAACAAAAGGGGTTTTAATTGCTGCGTGCATCAAATAACCAAGTTGTTGTTTCTTTCGTTTTTAACGTTGCACCAGCTTTCCCCACAAGTATAACACATTTGTTCCCTACAGGCATATCGCATTGTGTGCATTGGACGGAGTGGGGGAGCGAAATAAACCCCCTGTTTAAATTCTTTTGCTTCTAGTTTCTTTTAATTAATGAGTATACATTTGTTTGTTATTACTCTTCTGGATACTTCTCATCCCTATCATGACTGCGTTGATTATACAAAAGACATCTCTCTTTGTTTCTAATCATCATTTCTGATTGCAGGAGAAAAATATATTTCACTTTCTAGAAAAGCTGCTAACAGTAACATTTACATGCATATAATGCTTGGCTAGAGATCATTTTATTCGTCTGCATGAAAGAAATACCATCGCATGTTTTCATTAACATGTCGGAATGATGAAATCCTTATCTAAAAAGCACAGCAATGAATGAAATAAAATATAAAAGAAATCGTCAAAATTCAAATAATTGCATTATCGAAGATGTGCCAAACGAATTTTATAAATTATTTACGGACAAAGGACCCATAACACATACTTAAGATGACGTCAAATCGGAATGTAGAAATCGGCAGTACTAAACGCATCTCTCAGGCTTCAAAATGGCTTTTTTGTTGTTCCATTCTGTCGAATGACAATTCTTGAAAATAATGTAAACCCTCATTTTGTTAATTTGAATTGTCAAGTAAAACTGTAGTATATCTTATGAAAATATCCTACCCATTAATTTCTCCTAATTTTAAACATTATCCTTGTAATCCAACTTGGAAATATGTTTTGCTCTACATGTACAAGCACAAATGCAAAACCATTTAGCAAGAAAATAACAGTTCTTTAACTGTTTAACGATTGTACCATAGGTAGTTGTAGTGCTTCGGTGCAATAGTTTGCTAAAGCCAGCCAAACCAATTTCATCATTTCAGTTGTCCTTTGTAATACACTTAACAAGATCCTTGCAGTGCAGTGTCATGTACTAGTTTCATTCTTGAAGATACACATTAAATGTATTAAAGAATAGTAGGAAGATACTCATGTCGTCGTATATTGAAATCAACTGCTCATGTTAGTCGCTGGAAATTACCCCCTTCCTGCGTTTTATGAGACTGTTACACAAAATGTAATTTTCACACAAACCACATACAAAATTCTGTATATGCATTAGACATCCTATCATGGAATTTCGTTTTCCCACAGTGAAACAGCAATCCCGCAACCCGCAACCTAACATAAACAGTTTAATAGCTTCAAAATTTGGGTGAGTCAATGAATAGTAATGTAATGTGGTGCTTTCATGCTATATAGAAATAAAATTCAAATAGATGTAGTACCATACACATTCTAATACATCTAGAGTAAAAATACATTGTATTTTTTAGTAATTTGTATGCATACAGGGATGGAAAAGAACTTTTTGTTTCCCGTTTTTGTGCAAAAAACTATTGAATACAATGAAAGCAAGTAAAAATTCATGGAGTCCAGCAGAATAGTATTATATGCTGTGCAACGTAACGTAGCAAATTTTTAGTATGTCATTTCATTTGTGTGGAAAGCTATACAGAAAATGCTGATTGCAAGCTCGGAATAGAAATGGAAATGAAATGGGTTTTGGTGGCAGTCAGAAATTAAATGAAATGGGCTGAACTGCTCCTCTACTACTACAACGCGAAAGGAGATGTTGTCCATTTTGTTTCTAGAAAGCCATCAGACAGCTGCCTGCCAACGCCAAGTTGGGCACTTGACTAGGCACTATTACCATGATATGATATACATTAGCAGATGAGATGGAATACATTGGTTTTAATATGATGAAATGAAATGAGGACGATGATGCTTTTGATGGTGTGGAGTTAAACTACTGAGAGATGATTGTCTACGCTGGAGTGGTATTGCTGCTAAAGTACTTTAATGGAACTTCAGTATGACTACTAAACAGATAACTGGACTAATCTCACTTTCACTCGTTCGATGTGATGTCGTTACACATATCATCAAATCAGCAGATTTTCGAAACGTGTCAGTTAGTCTTCGAATCCAAAAACATCGTGCATTAAATTCATGTCAAGCCAGCATGCAAAATATGTAGAGTCTCTAACTTGCAAGGTCTCAAATTACGTGTTTATTTTCCCCGTGTTGTTTTTTCACCATCATCAGCAGAATATCCAGTGTGAAAATTTCATGATGACTCATGAGATCTTTTTGTTTCATGCTTCATTCAAATATTACTAAAAAGATGAAAATAATGATAATATTTGATACTACATATATTGGAGCAAAACTGAGTCAGTAAAGAAGTACCTTCGTTTAGTGATTACAATCAGTGACAACAGTAATACCCTTTTATCGAGAAGTTTATCAACCAACTCTTGTTCATTTGATACATACATGCATACCTGCTGGTTATCTTATCACATCATCAGTTGAAAGGTACATATATAATATACATACTGCCTTGTGCACTCAATGATATTGAGTTTGCTTGTAATGATAAAACCGATGTCACATGATAGATGTGCATACAATATTCAAAGAAAAAATAAATATGACACTGAAAAGGGTAACATGAGATGAAATTACCAGAGAATTTTATGTGCACTGGTGTATCTGATTACAAAAAATATGCTTCATTGCATGTGACGATAATCGTTCATTAGGGAGAACAAACAGGGTAACGACGACCAGTAGGTAACTTTATTTCGCTTTTACATCTTTCTTATGATTATGATGATGACAATATGTGATTTGGTTGAGGGTTTTGATGGCCAGCTCAAATACACTCATCAGATTCCAGTTTTTCAGCTGTTGCTTGTTTGCACACGAAAAGATGCGAAGGAGATAGATAGAGATGCTGGTTTTGTTGGTTTGTTGGCATTGTAATGTATGTTTTCTGTAGGCAGGTGACTCACTCACCCGGGAGCTTAATAAAAATGAAGTGGTGGGTCGCCGGATTACCTATCCACCACCTACAATAATAGTGAGTAACAACCTTATGTCTCTCGCTCTACTACAATCAAATCTTCACAACTACACAGCGAACACAAAAAGATAACGACATGACAATGTTAATAATGACGATCCCTTTGGGAAATACCTACTTCTGCTAGCAAACTCTGTCTGTGTTCTCAATTTTGGTCGTCTACCTTACCATCATCCTCCTACGCCATTGTCATCATCCAAAATCTAACCACAGCTTTACCTTTGTTTGTTTCATAAGGTTTACATCTCTTCTGGCTCTTGTTGCTTGTTTTCTTCCTTTCGCCTATCCTCATCCTCTTTACTCTATATTTTCCCTTCAATTTTGTTTACTGCCTGATGCCTTGTAGAAATGGATAATCTGTTTTTCTGCGATCCGTTCACCAAACCGAATTCCAATAAAGTTTGGTACAAAGTGCAAACACACAGTCATTTCGGCGTTTTCAAAGAATTACAAACAACTTTTATGTTTGTTGGGATATACGAACGAATGCACATTTTTGACGTGTAGTACTAATCTGCTATACATACAGCACGAGGAGTAGATCAATTCAGTTCACATGGCGTTGTCAAACATAAAGGGTCTCAAGAATAGGAAAAAGTGAGCATCATATAATGATCCACAACTACGAACTTTTTAAAACTTGAGCTATATAGCAAACTTTTTATTGCTTACAGAGAACATAAAAATGTGTACAAAAAAGTAGAAAACATGAATGTTTCCTTGCAGCATACGACTTTAATCAACTATACCCATATTGGTTACAAGTTACAACGTTATAATAGTAACTGTTAGTGTAATAGTTAACTTATAAACAAAAACGCACGAATCTACAACAAATTTTTTTTGGAAGGTACTATAAGATCTATACTTTTTTAGCGACGCAAAATAATAATGATTGTAGTGGGCATACTTCGAAGAAGTTTAGGTACATAGTCATACATATATTCATGAATTCCATGAATGAGTTGACGTTGACACGACACAATGTGCTTGCGACACATGAGAAAGAAAGCAAACCAGCATAGAGAAGATGACTAGTGTATGGATAGTATATTTTGTGAAAATTCACTCTACACTTTCACTGTTGTTGATATTAGTAGTACTTTTAGTAGACTCTAATTTAGTGACAAGACTGACAATGAAGCCCTCATTTCCAGTTTAGTTGACAGTAAAGGCAGCGTAAATAATTGGAACAGGATACATTTATTATGGTCCTGGGTGGAACAACGCTGAGAGTATAATATCAAAGCTCTGTAACATTGTAAGGATGGTTTTAGCGTTATATTGTAAATTAGTAAGTACCACGCCAATAGTGTAATTTTACCTTTATAGGTCACTATTTATAAGATCGGAACATCGTTGGTTGAACTGCGTCCTCCGTTGAAAGATGAGAAGAATATGAGAATATATGAAATGTATTAAAATTGGATATATTTCGTATCTGGAACAATACTGGGGGAGGGGGGTTTCTCTTCATATGATAAAGATGAGCATTGAAATTTTTGCATTATCGTGAAGTGCTTATCTAATTTTTAAAATTCGGGAATAAAATCGGTGGATGTAAGGTTAGCTAACAGACAGACTGAACAGTTCATTCAGTGTAGGACACGGCACGGTGTACCTACCAGAGACGCTTAATAACATTCATTGCAACACAAACCACATATTACTACATAACATAAGCTATACTACGCAAGATACAATAACAAACAATGCTTTCACTAGGTGACAAGAGAGAAGAAGCAGAGAAAGCAATAACTCTTTTTCTTGCGGACTTCACTGTTGGAAGTTGGACCAGACCAGTAACAACAATAGGCTGCAGGTTTTATGCCATCATACCTTACACATGCTTTTCATCAGTGTTAGTGCCACAAATTAAGGAGTATGGTGGTGTTGTGTAAGCTGCCTTCATTTGTAATTGATACCAAAGACCCAGTATTATATTTGTTGAGTGGGTAGAACCTCATATACTACAAAAGAATGAAAATAGGATTTTAGTAGGTTACACAAAATAACTTTAATCAGTTTGTTTGTGTTGAGGATGGCTTCGAATCGATTGTTGAACAGAGTGGAAAGGTAAACTATATTAAGAAAAAAGTGGGTTTATAGTAAAAATGATAACAACTTGTTCTTTCAAATATCAAGTATGCATTCTATTGTGACCTGGTTTAAAAATATGATACACTGATCTGATATGCATACAAAACGAAAAAGTTTCAATCAAAGGCCCATATTAGCTGACTACGGCAATTTTGATATGCGCGTGCCATACAAGTGTGTCTACAAGAACACCTATACAAACAGACACATAATACGGTATCATATTTCTAGAATAATAGCAAACTTTTATTGCAATGTAAATTGATATTAGACAACGATATGGCACGATCTCTTCACCAGCAGTTCTCACAGTGTTCCAACAAGGAAAAGTATTACAAAATACAAGTTCTTTGCAAATCCATTCACAATGGTAATAGTAACTTGCTGACTTCATATAGAGACGCAGTATAACAACTGGTTTCACATTCACATGCATACACAACAATGGCTTTTCATTCCTGGGAAGAATCTGGAAGAATGGGAGCAGTCGTAGCGAAGACGACGACGTGTGGAGGACGCTGAAAACGATAGGAGATGACATGTAATATAATATATCGTTCAATTCTTTCCGCTGTCTCATATCCGCATCTCTTTTGCACTATTCATTCTTGCCTCTCTCTATCTACATCAGCCTTTAATACTTTATGCTCACACAAATAGGGTAAAAATCTGAGATAAAGGACAACATTGCAAACAGGACAGCAGATGTGAGCTAATAAAAAACCGGGCCACCAGTGGAGAAAGCGGTAACATAAGTTCATAGAGACAAAGTACAGTAAGCACATTTCGTAAATACCGCAATTCGTTTTTGTTGAACACCGAGCGAGCGGCGCATGAAATCGATTTATAACAGGAAACTAGGATCAGAAATATTATCATCATATTGAATTTGGTTATGACTTACAAGATTCTGAAAACATACACGTGGAGAAAGAGGCTCGTATTATGGTAATACATTGTTGAGAGCACAAAAACAAGAAAACGATTATTATAATCATGACATCATATGCAACAATCTTGTAGAACTATTCCACTGTTTCAGAGTAGACTGTAAAACAAGTCAGCCAAACAAAACGACAGAAGCTGACATCATTCTTCGTCGAATGCAAGCATAATTTTTTTTCGTATTGAATAGCACCTCATATTTTCCATTCTTAAAATCCATACACGTGCCTGTTGACAAAACGATCTATTGTTCATGGCGTGTTTATTACAAAAAAAATGTACGGGAAATCTATTTTGAAGAGAACATATTGAAAAACCGGGTGAAAATGAATCAGGTCACCAAGACTTTTAGTCAACGAAGTAGAATAGGGTTAAAATAATAGAGTACCATAATACAGTAGTGATCTTGTTGACGTTGTGACCGATGATGTAATATACTTTATTAACGTATCTCCTCTTTTACACTGTACAGGCTTCTTGTTGACTCACCCAGCTTCTCCTATCAGAATAGTTTACACGCTTTTATTTATGACTACCACATTTGCAAACACGCGTTTTCATTTTTCATACACACAAAAATTCTACGCCACCTCTCCACCTTCTTTTCCCAGCAGGTTTTATTGATTGATGCTGAACTTTATTAAATTTTTTCCTTGTCACAATGAAAAATATTGAGGAATGGACAAAAAATGTCTAGTCACTGGTCTACTAGGCTAAACAAAAAATTGTAGAGAGTGTACGGAAAACATGGATCCTGATTAAGTGTGATATACGATAGACTTGCTGACTTGCTTCTGCTTTTGAACACATTTTCAACTTGCTCTCTTGCAAACAAAAACGTAGTTTAAGCTTTTCACGCAGCCAACGATAAAACTATGAAAGTTAATATGAAATTTTGCACGTATGCCAGCCATAAGAGAGCAAGAATGACAAGAAGTATATGGCAACTCTATTTGGAAATTTTCACTAGAAAGGGAAAGTGAGTAGAAAAAAAGAAGAAAAAAAAACATGTTGTATAGTAAGACGTGTAGAGGGAGAGTGCGGAACGACGATGAGGACTAGGAAGAAAAAAATTGTTATTTGTGCCTTCCTGAACCTGTCATTTTCCATTAAATGCTAGATGATCACAACGCAGAAGGGACAGAATAGTTTTAGAAGAAAAAAATATAAAGTTCTTGTCTGTGTACCCACAGCTATCATATCAACATTCCAGGAAGTCATTCGTCTACATTCTTAGTTTGGTGGCCAAACAGAGAGAAACAAACATTCTTTCTAATATTATATTTTGTTCGTGTGGTGTTTTACCCCTCTTAGTCGTCATCCTTTTTTTTCCATCAAGTTTCTCTTGGAAATTTGCTGTTGAGAATATGTCCTCTCAATCAAAAAAATGGGCGAGTGAGTAGAATATTCCTATTGTGCGTATACTTTTGACTTGTATATGCGTGCATGAGTTTGATATTTGTATAAGTGTAAAAATCCAAGTTTAGTCGTTAGTGAAAGAAACTACTAATGAAGAAGCACGCGGGGTGGTGTTGAGGATGCAAGTGTGTGCACAAAAATAATACTCGTGAGGTAAAAAGAAACCAAATATAACTTCTGGTTTGGATTGGATGGAATGCAGAAATTATATTAGTTGGGAAAAATGAGAGGGGGTACTATTGCTCAGGAAAGTACTGCAACTTGTAAATGTTTGAAAGGGAAAAAAATGTTCAGCGGGAGAGAGTACAGATGATGATGAATACCAAGAAAATTTGTTGGGGGAGCACAGCGGTAGTCCGTATGACTATATAAAATCATCACAAAGTCAGTTTGTACTTGATCATGAGAGTGGCATATGTACTTCATGGAATAATATTTTTGAGAAAAGGCATATGTTTCGTATGAGAATGAGTACGTGTGTATGAATGAATGTACCGTCAAAAAATTGACATTAGCTTGACGGAAGGGAAAAGTGAAATGATAAAATGAATGGAACGAAGGTTTCCATTTCCTCATGATGACTTTCTTTTCCTTCCGCTTTCGTCTTCGCAAGAAAATTGAGAGACATTGGTTATTTCTCATATTACATAAACCACAAAATGTTGTATGACACTCTTCTATACTGGTGGAAAAACACATACTTTCATGAATATCATAGTATGTGCATAAACAAATATAAATCATTGGGAAATATGTGTGTACATGAACTTACGTACATCAATGTTCAAAGTGAAATTTCGCACTTCCCATTCCGAATTAGCGCATACATAATATCTAAAAAATCCTGTAATTGGTTTGTTTTATGAAACTAATTTTTTTCTCGGTTAATAGATCCTCTCAGAACAATTATTACCTACGCAATATTTTTGTTGTGCTATATATGGGTCTTACAGCATTAGATCAGTAATTTTCTCGGTGCCTATAGTTTTCTGATTATATATGTAAGTGGAAATTGCCACATACCAGAACTAGTTGTAACCAGTTGTATTTTGATGCGATATTAGTTGCAAGTGAAAGTTTATGCTTAAGGAAAAGAGAAAATATTAATAAGTATAAGTAGATTGGCAATAGAGCATTACTGTTACCTAAACTTCAACGGGATTTCACGAGGACATGTCTAGACAGAAAAATTATTAAAAATTTAGCGGAAAAACGTTTGAAGCTTCTAAATATATAAGCTTGTTTGCTTGTTAGACGTACATTATGTACATACTGTACATTATGTCTGTATTTATAGAAAGTTTTCATATTTATTACAGAAAAGGATTAATATTCATTTTACCCCAAAAATCACCAAATTCTGTGAAGCTATTTTAGCAAGTAAATTCGTTTTTACCCGTCAGTGCTATCAAAATCGGCATATTATGACTAAATTCACGCTTTTACGTTACAATTACTTTACTGCAGTGTCAGTAGTCAGATGTTGCAATATTATTCTAAATTTTGAACATGTTGTGAGCATAATTCATACAATTGCAATAAAAGTGTACAGCATTCTTTGTGTAGTTGTCCTGTATTTTAAATATACGCTCACTATTATTATACCCATTTTCTCTGTTTCTGCTGGTAGTGTTACGATTTATTAGAATGGAGTGAAAGTAGTAGTGTTACTCCTCCGGTACGAATAGACACACGATGCTACACTGTCATTCTATATGTATAATATTTGTGTGTGAATAAATACGAACGCTTATTTCCGAGTTTTTAGGGTGACAACATGAGGCATGTGTGAGTGAATTTGCTACACTAAAAGCTGTATCGTACTCACACTCCCGCAGTCACGAATTCCGAAATCGTGTACATAATGTAATAATAGAATGACTTGGATTTTATTGAAAACATGTTTTCTTTCTGGGAAAACGAGAAGCATACTTGTATATTATTGTCATTTAGACGTCGCCCGTGCACAGGCAAGAGACAATAGACCCGTTGAGTACCCGAAAACTAGGGACATCAAAACACAAGTGAACATTAGAATATTTTAGCAGATTTCAGCAGAATGTACAAACACTTTCTTTCTCTCCTTTTATTTTTATAATACGCAATATCATTTTACTGCATAAACCATTTACATGCGAGAAAGTCTGCAATAGATTTCAGTTTATTAGAAAGAATGAAGGAACCGATGCGACGACTACAATAAATAAAAGCAGAGCTAGTCGTTGAGTTGTTTAACAATTGTACGGAGTCGAGTGGATTACGCAAAAATCAAAATTACAAAAAATGTTCTTTTTTCTTTTCTTATTATTATTTCTTTGTCTCGACTTTCTTCAAGACAATGTACTTTCCCCAGTGATTTTTGCCCTTTCAGATTCAGATTTTTTCTTTAGAATTCAAGAAAAGCAGACTTTGTAGACTAACTAAAAGCGAAAAAAACTGCCGTGATTTTTTTTCTTTTTGTTTTTTGCTCCTTTCCACGTTTCCATTATTCCTGGCTTTCAACTCTTCTTCTTCGGTTGTTTGCTTGCCTGCTCTAAAAAGCTCTCATCCAATTCACTTGCTCATTTTTCTCCTAGTTTTTTGTGTGTATGCTGTTGTTATGTTATGCCCATTTTTTTCCTTTCGCTGATTTCCAGCAAGAACAACAAGAGCAACATCAACGTTGGTCGTGTGCATGTGTTTGCTTGTTATGCTCTATTGTTTCCTCCACTAACAAAAATACAACGGTCTACTTACTAAGCTTTATGTGTGTATATGTTGCTTTATAGCTGATGTGTGTTGCTACATAGAGAGAAACTAGAGCTCACAGCAGCCGTAAATTATGAATGGTACGTGTTCCTAATATCAAAAGTCAAAAAATATCTTAGTTTGTCAAAAATGGAGGAAAGGAGGTTTGGGAAAAACCTGCTGCATGAGCAAGCACGGTACTAATGCTGGTCATATGTAGTGCATGTAGAAAGCAGATATCTACAAGGAAGAATAAAACAGGAGTGGCAAAAGAATAAGTATTCTTTTTCAGTTTTGTATTATTTCTTGTGTAATGTGTACATAATCCCAAATCGGTCTGCGTAAGAAAAACGATACTTTTGCTTATTTTATATAAAACTCTCATAATACATAATAGCATTGTTGCTGTCGTGTTGTAATGCTAGAGTAAAGAGTCATCGTCCTCCACTCTTGTTCACTCTTTCATTTTCTTTCACTCTAGTAGAATTTTAGAATTGAATTTATGAATAGAACGCATACAGATTTATGAGGTTTCCTACTGTATTTTCAAGCAGAACACCAAGCAAGATTCACAGGAGGGCACCGTCATGTTGGCTAGCTTGGCTTAACTTTGGCAACCCGGTTTGCTGGTAGTAGTGATGACAAGAGGAAAAAAGTGGTGAGCATCTTTGTCCTTAGGAAGAAAATAGATATATTTTATAAAGCAGTTTTCAGTGCTCGAGTGACGCAACTACTTTTACTTATTTCCCTTGTTTGAATGCTAAATATGCTGGACTTCTTCCCTTTTCCTGGGATATTTTTTTTACTTTTTACATTCCAAAAGTCACAAAGCGTAGAAGCCTCCAGAGAGAGAAAGGGAGAAGGGAAACTATACATGTAACAACGTTGCTCCCATCCCCTCTAAAATATTTTAAAAATTTTTCCTCTGTTGAGTTTAGAGTTAACGAAATATGCAAACTAAAATACATTTCGCCCCTTGCTGTCATTTTTATTTATATTTAGGTGAGTGCCTATAAATATGACGTTTTTTCTGAAGTATACCTATAACATTAGGTATATTTTTTATCTCTGGGAACCATTTCAAGAACTCTTGTCATAATTAAGTTTAGACTTGATTAATCGAGTATTTTTTCTTTCTTCGTTTTACTCCTCTAGGGAATTGACTTACTCTTTCCCTCATATGCATTTGAATACGGTTTTTATTTCAGGTTCATGAACATCCGAGTTGAGACTAATACTCGTGTTGAAATCCTTGACTTTTTATTTTTTGCCTTAATTAGCACATAAACAAGAGTAAAAATAATAAAAGATTTTTACAATATTTTTATGAATATACAAAATACATGTACAAAATCATCTAAGCTTTTCATAAGCCAAAGGAACAAGCTTATAAATTAGTATTTATTTCGGCATGAAATAACATTGTGTGTACCAGTTCCGCAGAGAGTTCCACGTAGAAATTTTTATACTTGGATGGTTTAATTGTTTGTCACGCCAAATCAGATTAACATCAGCCACTATATTATATCAATCTTCATACCACAATTTGAATTCCCTAACTAAGTAAGTCACATGGCTTTCAAACAGGGTTTTTGGCTCTGAATATTAGTTCGACATTTCAACTTTTATGTATGCTCAAGTTAGTATGGTATAATGAATATTGCACCGTTAATTGGGGAAGATAAAAGGTACATGAATATTGCTGAAGAATGTGGAACAGTTAAATTTTTATGATTTGATGTTATTGGTGAATATGATTTGAAGCTATGATTCCAGAACAGCTCTGGGTCGTCTGGGTCGGCGTTAGGGTCGTTTGGGTCTAAAAGTGCTCTGAGA